>SJYQ01032549.1:0-21036 GCA_006410935.1 Redunca redunca
TTTAAGGGAAATACAAATCTTTCCGAGAACAGAGGCAGAGAAAACACCCACCTACATTTTATGTAATCAGCATAATTCGATACAAAAACCTAATCAAGATATTATGAGGAAACCAACTATAAACCGATATTTTTCATGAACACAGACACAATCACCCTTAATTAAAATGTTATCCAAACTGAACCCAGCATTAATATAAAACAGAATAATACTTTTTGGCCAACTGAAGTTTATACACGGAATACAAGTTTGGTTTAATATTTGAAAATCAATTACTTTATCCAGCACAAAAACAAAATACCTTTTAAAAGAAGATATTTAAATGTTAGTTATTTGGATTGCCTAATCTCTGTTATCTCTCTTCAAGTTTCTGAATTACTTCTGCCAATTCACCACCTCCTCTTGAATGAACACTTCTAGTAAAATTTCCTTTCAGTTGTATTATTCAAATCCAGATTTTCCTTTTTTAAAGTAATTTTATCTATATGGATATTCTCTACCTGATGAGATATTGAAGTAAATTTTTCATTATTAAGCATGATTTCCATTATTTATTTGAATATTTATGGTGTCTATCATGAAGTCTTGATGAAAGAAAGTGAAGTCACTCAGTAGTGTCCCACTCTGCAACCCCACGGACTATAGCCTACCAAGCTTGTCCATCCATGGGATTTTTAAGGCAAGAGTACTGGAATGGGTTGCCATTTCCTACTCCAGGGAATCTTCCTGACCCAGGGTTTGAACTTAGGTCTCCCACCTTGTAGGCAGACATTATTTACCGTCTGAGCCACCAGTGAAGTCCCAAGTTTTCTTCAATTCTCAACTTCTCATGGCAGATTTTGTTGCTTACATTATGTTTTTCTTTTTTCTGCTGTATATAAGTCAGACTTTCTTGTTTCTTTGCAAACTTTATATTTTTTTTGTTGAAACCTGGTGATTATAGATAATATATTGCAGATATTCTGGTTTATTGTCTTCCCACATCTGCTTTCCTGTTTTTATTCACTTTTTAAATTTGTTCAATGGCTGAACTATTTTAATGATGTCTATTTTCTCCTGCCATGTGACTCCTCTGATATTATTCTTTAAACTACATAGACTGGATATTTGCAAATTCACCTTGACAAGACAAAGATTTTAATAAGGCTTCTTCTTTCATTTTCTGACCACATTCAGCTATTATGTTTCACTAATTGCCAAATGATTGCTCTATTATTTTCAACAATACCCTGGGGCCTCACTTACTCCATAGGCTGTTGGCATTCTTTGCAGTGGTTGTTTCTGAAATAGGTCTTTGTGATTTGTTCTTATCTCTAGAGGACCCTTCTTAGTTCTCTTTCTTCGTTCTCTCTGATAACATAGTTTGCTTATGATTTAGTTTGCTTACTATCAAAATTCTCATTGTTTCTTAAGAGTTCCCTTAGGACTGAAATTCTCCTTTCTCTGTTTTAAATAAGTTCAGCTCTTGATGGGAGACCGTCTCTAACTCTTGTCAAAATATCTGATCCAGAGCTCTGGTGCCTAAGCCAGGGATGTGGCGTAATTCTTTTGGACTGGCACCTTTATTTTATTTTTAATATGTAATTTATCTATTTGATTGCACTGGGTCTTTGTTGCAGTATGCTGGATTTTTTATCTTCATTGCAGCATGCAGGATCCTTAATTATGGCAAGCGAATTCTTAGTTGCAGCATGAGGGATCAAGTTCCCTGCTCAGGCACGCTAAGTTGCTTCAGTCCTGTCTGACTCTTTGTGACCCCATGGACTGTAACCCATCAAGCTCATCTGCCCATGGGCTTCTCCAGGCAAGAATACTGAAGTGGGTTGCTGTGCCCTCCTCCAGGGGATCTTCCTGACCCAGGTACTAAACCAGTATCTCTTAAGTCTCATTGATTGTCAGGCAGGTTTTTTTACGGAATAATTTTACAAAAAAAGATCCTAATGAACTAGATAACCACAAAGGTGTGGTCAGTCACTCAGAGCCAGACATTCTGGAGTGTGAAGTCAAGTGGCCCTTAGGAAGCATTGCTGTCAGTAAAGCTAGTGGATGTGATGGAATTCCAGTAGGGCTATTCAAAACCCTAAAAGATGATGCTATCAAAGTGTTGCTCTCTATATCTCAGCAAGATGCAGCTAGAAGATGCAGCTGTGGCCACAGGGCTGGAAAAGGTCAATCCTCATCCCAGTTCCCAAGAAGGGCAGTATTAAAGAATGTTCTAACTATCAGACAATTGCATTCAGCTCCCATGCTAGTAAGGCCATGCTTAAAACCTTTCATGGTAGGGCTTCAACATTATGTAGACCAAGAATTTCCAGATGTCCAAGCTGGGTTTAGAAAAGGCAGAGAAACCAGAGATCAAATTTTCAACATTTACTGGATCATAGAGAAAGAAAGGGAATTCCAGAAAAATATCTATCTCTGCTTCATTGAGTATGCTAAAGCCTTTGACTGTGTGGATCACAACAAATTGTGGAAAGTTTCTAAACAGATTGAAATACCAGACCATCTTACCTGTCTCCTGAGAAATCTGTATGGGGATCAAAATGCAAGTTAGAACCCTGTTGGAGCAACTGACTGGTTCAGAAGTGAGAAAGGAGTACAGCAGGACTACCTGTTCTCACCCTGTTTATTTAATCCTATATGCTGAGCCCATCATGAGAAAGGCTGGGCTGGATGAATTACAGGTTGGAATCAAAATTGATTGTGGGGAGAAACATCAACAACCTCAGAAATTCACATGATACCACTCTAATGGCAGACAAAGAGGAACTAAATAACCTTTTGATGATGGTGAATGAGGAAAATGAAAAAGCCTGTTTAAAACTAAATGTTACAAAAAAAAAAAAAACTAAGATCATAGCATCTGGCCCCATTACTTCATGACAAATTGATGGAGAAAAGTGGAAATAGTGACAGATTTCCTCTTCTTGTGCTCTAAAATCACTGTGGATGGTGACTGAAGCCGTGAAATCATAAGATGATTGCTTTCTTGGCAAGAAAGCTATGACAAACCTAGACAGTGTGTTGNTGGAAAGTTTCTAAACAGATTGAAATACCAGACCATCTTACCTGTCTCCTGAGAAATCTGTATGGGGATCAAAATGCAAGTTAGAACCCTGTTGGAGCAACTGACTGGTTCAGAAGTGAGAAAGGAGTACAGCAGGACTACCTGTTCTCACCCTGTTTATTTAATCCTATATGCTGAGCCCATCATGAGAAAGGCTGGGCTGGATGAATTACAGGTTGGAATCAAAATTGATTGTGGGGAGAAACATCAACAACCTCAGAAATTCACATGATACCACTCTAATGGCAGACAAAGAGGAACTAAATAACCTTTTGATGATGGTGAATGAGGAAAATGANATGAGGAGAATGAAAAAGCCTGTTTAAAACTAAATGTTACAAAAAAAAAAAAAAACTAAGATCATGGCATCTGGCCCCATTACTTCATGACAAATTGATGGAGAAAAGTGGAAATAGTGACAGATTTCCTCTTCTTGTGCTCTAAAATCACTGTGGATGGTGACTGAAGCCGTGAAATCATAAGATGATTGCTTTCTTGGCAAGAAAGCTATGACAAACCTAGACAGTGTGTTGAAAAGCAGAGACATCAGTCTGCCAACAAAGGTCTGTATAGTCAAGGCTATGGTTTTCCCAGTGGTCCTGTAAGGTTGTGAGAGCTAGATCTAAACAAGGCAGGGCACCAAAGAATTGATGCCTTTGAATTGTGGTGCTAGAGAGGACTCCTGAGAGTAGCTTGGACTGTGAAGAGATCAAGTCAGTCAATCCTAAAGGAAATCAACCCTGAACATGCTGATGATGAAGTTTCAGTATTTTGGTCACCTGATGTGAACAACTAAGTCTTTGGAAAAGTCCCTGATGCTGGGAAAAATCGAGGGCAGAAGAAGAAGAGAGCATCAGAGGATGAGATGGTTGGATGGCATCACCAATGAAATGGGAATAAACTTGGGCAAACGTTGGGAGATGGTAAGGGACAGGGAGACCTGGTGTACTGAAGTCCATGGGGTTGCAAAGAGTCGGAAATGATTGAGTGACTGAATAATACCTGAGCATCCCTGGTGTTTGCTAACCAGAGATCAAACCTGGCCCCTGCATTGAGAGCACAGAATCTTAGCCACCGGACCACAAGGGAAGCCCCATGACACCCCTACTTCAGATGAAGTTTAAAGCAGATGTCATAGCTTCTGGACTTTTTGACTTTCCTTCCCCTGCATAAGAGAGTGCTCTATGAAAGCACTTAGAACTCCATGAGTTCACTAAGTGCCTCTTGATGATCTAAGGTGAGGATGATTAGGGTTCTTGTATTATCATTCTTACACATCTTTCAGGATATGAAAGGCTGTGTGAAAAGGAATCCCCAACTTCCCAGCAACACCAGCCTTGAATTAAGCCTTTGTAACTCAGATTTCAAGAAATAGAAATTTGGGGAGATTGGCCCTCCTGGGAGGATACTATAGCTCTTGACTGGATCTGGGGCTGGGCAAGGGCAATGTTCTTGGCTGCATTCACCTGAATAGAGCTTCTGTTGTACTGATCTGGGAGGAGGAAAAGAGGTCACACTTTGAATGCCACAGACTTGCTATTTTATTGTGTTTTAGTAGATTATCTTTAATAAATATTTCTTTACTTTCTGTATGCTCTTAGGACAATTTCCGGAGACTTTTTTTGGAGAGGGACATGCCACGTAGCTTGTGGGATCTTAGTTCCCTGGTCAAGGATTAAGCACTGGCCTCTGGAATTGGTAGCATGAGGTTCTACTGTACCATCATGAAATTCCCTTTAGAAACTAAGTGATTGGTTTTTTAAAAATTTTTACCAGTTATGCTCATTTCTTCAGAGCCTTGGAACTCTGGAACTTCCTGCTGCTGCTGCTGCTGCTGCATCGCTTCAGTTTTGTCTGACTCTGTGCAACCCCATAGACAGCAGCCCACCAGGTTCCCCCATCCCCAGGATTCTCTAGGCAAGAACACTAGACTGGGTTGCCATTTCCTTCTCCAATGCATGAAAGTGAAAAGTGAAGTCTCTCAGTCATGTCTGACTCTTAGTGATACCATGGACTACAGCCTACCAGGCTCCTCCATCCATGGGATTTTCCAGGCAAGAGTACTGGAGTGGGGTGCCATTGCCTTCTCTGTGGAACTGTCTAAAGTGAAGAAAATGGCATGTATCTGAATTGAGGTGCTAATTATAAAGTTGCATACATCTACCACAACAATAAGTTGAAAATATGATTTCTGCTTTGCTCTATACATAAACTTTACTACAACAAATGATAAAACTTTAAATTTTAAATAAAATACTTTAAACAAAAAATAAATTTTACTACAATAAACAATATTCAGAGTCCATATGAAGACTAATAACATTTCTACTGCAAAACATTTTTTTAAGTGTCATGAATACACACAAAAAAAATACACTATGATTTTGATACATTTATCAGGCTCCAAACAGTAAAAAAGACATTACACATGAAATGGAAAAAACAAAGGGGATTTCATATAGGGAGTATTTTCGCCTGAGTGAAATAAATGCTAGAAGCCAAACAGGAAACAGCAAAACTAGATTGGAGGAAGATAAGCCCTGGATGGAAGCTAGAACCAAAGTGGATATCTGACAATGAAATTAGCACCAAAGAGGAGATTTTTATATATTAATATATATATTAATTCTAAGTATACACATGATCCGATATATTATCTGCGGCTAAAATAAGCAAGTGGATGTATGGGCTGGCTTCTTGCACTTGCACAGATCCAGAGGTCTGGATTGGCTCCTGGTCCTGACCTTCTTTTCCCCGTGAGAGAAACTATTTCTCAATGGGGAGTTCCCTCTTGTCACTGAGCAATGTCAGCCTGACGGATGGGCTGATGCAAGCAATATGCAGCTGTCTTCCTTCTTTTTGTTCAGTTAATCTCAGATTGTTGTACTGCATTGCTGAAGTTTCTTAAATTGACTCTGCTAGAGCTATTTTTGTTTGTGGATGCCTGTCTAATGTGGATTTTTGTGAGGGAATGAAGGTTGGGATCTCCTACCCACCATCTTGATGATGTCACCTCTGTTTTGTAGATAAATGAGATAATTATTGTCAATATGTAACAAAACATCTGACAAATGGAATGTTCTCAGAAAGATTAGCCACTATTAATATTCCTATTGTTAATGCTTTATCTTTTGATTCAGCAAAACCTCCAAGGATTATCTTAATGGATCTCCCCAACTCCTCTCAGAACTTATAACCTTTCTACCTCTGTTTAAGTTGCTACTTTTCTTCTCTCAAACCTGGACTCTCTATACAAAGTTATAGAAAGGTAAGCTAAAATATGCCATCTTTCAACCTTAAAAAACTAAAAACTAAAGTATTCTTCCATCTACATTAATTCCAAAGCACTAACATAGTTATAAATATATGGGCTAATATAAGCAGCAATTACTTTTTGAGAACAAGAACCATGGTAACAGCTAAATTAGTATACAATATGTATAATATATGGAGAAAGAAATGGCAACCTACTCCAGTACGCTTGCCTTTTCCATGGACAGAGGAGCCTAGCAGGCTACACTCCATGGGATCACAAAGACTCAGACACAACTGAGCAACTAATACTACTACTATCATTACTATGTAAAATGCAATATTACATCAAAAAATATTATCACATTTATTCCCACTATAATAATGAAGGTAATGAAGGTAAGGTTTCTTTTATCTATGAAGAAAAAAATAGTTGATAATATTTCCTAAAGGTAGAAAAGCATGATGTATATATTTTTCATTTTTATAATTGAAACCTGTGATTTTTAAAGTGACATTTGAATGGAAAACATTGTCATAACCTGGAAAATTTATTTATGAGAAAGTTTCTCTCTCACTAGTGCAAAATAAAGAACTGTTAGTATATTAAGCATTAGTCTTCAAAATATGAATTGAGAAAGCTTTTCAGAAAAGCATCTTTCTTTCTTGAACAAATCATATCTCAACCTTGCTCTCTCTGAGCAAGAATCTTTGGGTCTTTTCAGCATATCTTGCTTCTGATTTTTCAAATTATTCAAGCAGCCCAAATTTCCTAGTAATAAACTCTCAGCCGAAATCCTCCTGCCAATTTGGCTCCCATGAAAGGAAAGTATCAGCATCAGTTCAGTTGCTCAGTCCTGTCTGACTCTTTGCGACCCCATGAACTGCAGCTTGCCAGGCCTCCCTGTCCATCACCAACTCCTGGAGTTTACCCAAACTCATCCATTAAGTCGGTGATGCCATCTAACCATCTCATCCTCTGTCGTCCTCTTCTCCCCCTACCTTCAATCCTTCCCAACATCAGGGTCTTTTCAAATGAGTCAGCTCTTTGCATCAGGTGGCCAAAATATTGGAGTTTCAGCTTCAACATCAGTCCTTCTAATGAACACCCAGGACTGATTTCATTTAGATGAACTAAAGGAAAAGAAAGTATAGTGCATTTATTTCATTATGACTTTTGCTGTTTGCATTTACAATGCTTGTCCATTTAACTGTGTATTTCCTGATCTTCTTTTATTTTATTTTTGTCTTTTTTCCACTATTGTCTATACATTTGCTTATTAATGCCATATACATGTTTCATATTCTTCTACTGGCAAACTGATTTAAATAGGTACAATGAAAATGTGCTCTCCAGAGCTCCCATTTGGGGATATTCTCCTCGCATTCTTTAATCAGTTTTTCTTTGTTGGCCTATCTTTCACTCACCTGTCCTTTGGACCTATTCCATCTGGAATCTGTCAGCCACCCCAGAGTCTGCATATTTTAATAGTGTTCAATGAATCCCTCATCCATTATTCATGAACTTTCTTTTCATCTGAATTTGTTTATTATGTTTATGGTGTGCTAACACAGCTTTGTAGAATTCATGTTTGATCTCCTCCCTTAGTACTTGTCTATCAAATGTGTTGTCTGTCACCGCTCATTGTATTTATGCCAAGCAGCACCCATTTAGAACATAAAAGTGATCAGGAAGCTTATTCAGTTCAAGTTTATTTTAAGTAAACTGAGGTCACTTTTATTAATAGTTAAAGAGAAAAGTTGATCATCCAGCAGGTGTTTCATTAGCAACAGTATCTCTACAATTGCCTGACTTTTCTTTAATCCTCTTTGGAGAATGGGCATATTATATATATAAAGTCTTCAAGTTATTAAGAGAGGAGGTNTCTAAACTGTATCTAATCTGACCTCTCAGATTTACAAAGTCCTATGCATTTGTCCAGTGCATAAGAATCATACATCATTGAAAACAAATATAAATACATTTTAAAACCTTGGTGCTTCTGTGCCTTGCCTACTGGGAAATAGTGTTGCATATTTAGACTTGTGCTCATTCAATCACTCAGTCATATACACACTATTATATATAAAATAAATAACCAATAAAGAAGACTAGTATATAGAACAGGGAAATTTGCTTAACATTTTTAATAATGTATAAGGAAAAGAACCTGAAAAAGAATATATATATATGGCTTCCCAGGTGGAACAGTGGTAAAGAATCTAGCTGCCGATGCAGGAGATGCAAGAGACTTGGATTCGATCCCTGGGTCCGGAAGATCCCATGGAATAGGAAATAGCAACTCGTTCCAGTATTTTTGCCTGGATAAAAAGAGCTGGACACAACTAAATGCACGTGCGCGCGCACACACACACACACATAATTGAATCACTTTGCTGTACACCTGAAACTAACATAACATTGTAAGTCAATTGTACTTCAATTAAGAAAAAAAATGTTGTAAGCATGTTGCATACAAGCATTGGATTAATGGATGTAGAAGAAACACTATTTCGAGGGAACTTTCTTGTTCTCCAGTAATAGCCTTTATTTTGTACTAATTTAGTCAGTTAAAGAAAAAAGGAGTGGGATCCTGATGTATCAACTGGTCTAGAAGTTCTTAGTTGAGAAATGGGGGAAAAAAAAAAAAAAAAGTACGGTCATGCTCACTTGCCTACTGCTCAATAATCATCCAATTCCCTGAGTATTTTACATTTTACAGTATACCTCACACCAGGACTCTGACTTAAAAATAGAAAATATCAGTGTCCATGTGCTGTTTTTCATGTGGGTGGGAGGCAGTGTGTTTAGCATTTTTGATAGATTATCACCTCAGTATTTTATTTAAAAATAATATTTCTAAGGTGATACTTAGTGGTCTGAAACTTTCACTTAGAACTTTGAACTTTCCTAACTTATTCTATCAGTCCTCTCATACTGAGTTCTATGGTCATAGTTCCATTTTCTATGAATTATTTCTTAATGCTCTATACTTTGCAAAATCTGTACAAAGACTTATTTTCTGATCTCATAACTCTGTGAGTTAGCTAGGCCCATTTAACAGCTGAAGAAATTGAGGAAACAGCTTTTCAGGTGGCACTAGTGGTAAAGAAGCCACCTGTCTGCCAATGCGGGAGATGTAGGAGAAACAGATTCGATCTCTGGGTCAAGAAGATCCCCTGGAGGAAGGCATGGCAACCCACTCCAGTAATTTTGCCTAGTGAATCCCATGGACAGAGGAGCCTGGCTGGCTATGGATCATAGGCTCACAAAGTGTCAGATATGACTGAAGCAATTTAGCATGCATTAGCATACAGGGGATGGCATGGCCAAGAGGGCATGATTACTCCAGACCTGTGGCATGAGCCTATGACTCAAACCTCCAGCCTAGGGTTCCCACTTTTTCCTCTAGGACTTCTTTGCCCTTCGCCAAATGGAACATCCATGCCCTATTTCTCCATGAAGCCTTATACACTTGCTCTGACACTCTATTTATTCTGGTACAAGCATATCAGCACAACCAGACACTAAGCTGGTAATTCTTTCCTCCACCCTGAACAAATCAGAAAACAAAGCCGACAGTTTAATAAGCAAGATTTCTCATTCCTGTGAATGAAATGAAATCTAACACCAAGCAACTCTTCTATTTGGTGGCTTCATTTTCCACCTCTTCTGTCTCCATTTGCTGCATTTCACCTTTCTCCTTTCCGTAAGTTACGAGAGCAATGTTCCAAAGCAAAGCAAGAAAAATATATCAAAATTGATTTGAAAGTTTTGATCAATTAAAATTGATTTTCAAGGAAATCCCCCAAATCAAATAAAACTTTAAACTCAAAGGTCTCCTCTGGTCCCGTAGGGATTCCAAATATTACGACCCAGATCAGATGAAATCACATTTGCTAAAGCACAGAAACTTGCTTAGTTTCTCATCATGATTCTCAGTACAAAGTATGCCTATAATCCACCCAGTGGATAAAGTGGATATAATTACACCCAGTGGATATAATTACACCCAGTGGGTAAAGTGTATAATTGGTCTTATCACCATATCCCAAATCCCCTCTTCAGAGTAGATGTACCCCCATCCCTTGGCTGCTGGAATATCCATTGCTGATAGCTCATAGACACACAACCTACTGTGGGAGCCAGCAGCAGATGACTGGCTGACAGAGGACTATAAAGACCTCAACCCATGCTCCTCCTCAGAACACCTCTGTAAGACTGTTCAGCTCTAGAGCTTCATGTAAAATGTTCAGAGGCTGCAGCTGCAGTCATCAGGGTTCACCTGCTCCCTGCTCTCCTTCTTTCTCTAGAAGTGCATGTCTCAAGAGTTTTTCTTAATATGTTTTCTACAGGCAACACTCACTTTCAGAGTTTGTTTCCAGGGAAACCAAAGTAGGATACCGCATAAAACAGTGTCAGAGTAATAAAAACAATACAGCTATGATGATTTGAATAATCATCAAAACTTTGAAAAACTTCGTTAAAGTTTTTACTTTATTACTCAGGTTACTTTCTTAAAAATTTAGTGTGTATATGGAGAGTGGGGTTGAGCTCATAGTCAGATCCATGATCACTTTCTGATTCAATTCAGTAATGATGAGCTAGATACCCCAGAGGAAATATTATTTTCCTCTCTTTGTTTCCACTTAAATGTCAATAGAACTCAAACATATGTAATAATTTAGTTGAGCTAATAAACACCACTGGTAAAATCGAAGACTCATGGTCATCTTAAATTAATCTGCCTACTTGATTATCTTGAGGGGTTCTTTGGGGATTATCAGCCATGAATCACTTAGCTGATACTGTCAGGGTCTTCTGTAATCTTCATACTTGGATTTCAGAGTGCAAAAGCATGAATGCTTCTCATTTATAACAATGAAGAGATTATAGCTAACTATTCACTTTATTTATTTCATCATGAGATATACATTCTTTTCTGAGAAAATATGAGTACTTTTCCCCTTAAATTTACTGAGTAAACTGAGTTTTACTGAGTAACTGAGAGGCTACTTTGCTTTGAGATGACAAACTAGACACACATCTGAGAAAAGAACTAGTGTCTATTTAGCATGTACTCTCCATGTCCCAAAATATAGGGTGATGAAGAGTACCACCTGGACTGAAAGCCATGTTCACTCATTTCCTGATTTCAGGGGACTTCCAGAGAAACATATGTCTGCATCACCCCCAGACACACATCTTTATTCAGCACTTCTGGCCCCTGTTCTGGTAATTCTAGTCCACCATTTACTACTCTTTTCTTCCAGTCCTCTGCACATGCTGTTCTGGATACTTAGGAAGCCTGACTCCTGATTCCTTTGTGGGATGACCTCTCTATTTATTAAAGTATGCAATAGAAGTTATAACTACAAATATCACTGAACCTGTCATGTAATAAATTTAGTGACTGTTACAAAAGGATTCAGCTTCCTTCAATTTATATGACAAAATGGCAAATTTCTATTTAAAAAATAAAAATTAAAGAACATCTTATGATTTACATAAATAGAAGAAAGGACCCCTTTCACTAGTCTAAGCTTTCGTAGATAGTGATTACTGATAACTGGGTGTCTGTCCATTTGCCTGGCTACCTTCAAAACATAATGAGTAGGTACCATCTTTACCAGGAAGATTCCCCAGCATAAATTTCATGTTCCTCTGGGTTCCTATGTTTAGCTGCTCATACTATCTAACAGCATATCACAACATACTGAAAGCATTGTTTTCTAGAAATATTGACAGTGAAAAATCAAGGTTGAGGCCATGAAATATTCATTTTTATGTCACATGAATGAAGCTAACCTCCAGGCTTATAGTAGATGCTTAATAAATACCAATCAAAATGAACTGAGTTGATCTGGTAAGTTTTGTACCATTTATGCTGTGAAATTTAAATTGTGGAGATTTGGCTAAAAACTTCCTGGAAAATGTTACTAAAGTCTGTAAATTTTCCTCCTTATAAGTGACATCAAAACTCTGCTCAATATAACGTACCAACCTAAATGGAAAAAGAATTTGATAAAGAATAGATACATGTGTTTGTACAACTGAATCACTTTGCCATACATCTGAAATGATTACAATATTGTTTATCAAATATACTCCAATATAGAATGAAAAGTCAAGGACTTCCCTGGTAGTCTAGTGGTTAAGAATCCACTTTACACTGCAGATGACTCAGGTTCAGCCCCTGGTTAGGGAACTACGATCCCATATGCCACAGAACAACTAAGCCCATGCAGCACAGCTAAAGAGTCCATATGCTGCAACTAGAAAGAAAAACAGAAAAACTCCAATACAGTATACTAACGCATATATATGGAATTTAGAAAGATGGTGATGATGACCCTGTATGCGAGACAACAAAAGAGACTCAGATCTGTAGAGCGGACTTTTGGACTCTGTGGGAGAGGGAGAGGGTGGGATGAGATGGGAGAATGGCATTGAAACATGTATACTATCATGTAAGAAACGAATCGCCAGTCTATGTAGGATGCAGGATGCAGGATGCTTGGGGATGGTGCAGGGGGATGACCCACAGAGGTGTTATGGGGTGGGAGGTGGGAGGGGGTTTATGTTTGGGAATGCATGTACACCCGTGGTGGATTCATGTCAATGTATGGCAAAACCAATACAGTATTGTAAAGTAAAACAAAGTTAAAATAAAAATTTTTTAAAAAAATTTAAAAAAAGAGTCCATATGCTGCAACTAGAGATCCCAAGGATGCAACGAAGATCCTGCCTGCTGCAACTAAGGCCTGATGCAGCCACATGAATACATAAATAGGTAAATGTTAAAAAAAAAAAAAGTTAAAAAATAAACAAAATTGACATCAGAGTACTGTTCAGCCTTTTTGGTCACTACCGTCATCAAAGAAAAGTAGGGCAACGATTCAGAGCAGTCTAGTGATTACATTAAAAAGTTAGAGTGATAAGGAAGGACATTGTATCCCTGGGAAACAATCAATTATATCTTCAAACATCCTGCTTTTATTAGTAACAGCCAAACTCAAACAACCTCCACAGGCCCCTTTTACTTCCATGATCAAGTCTTTCCACCAGTGTTGTCTGTTTCATATTCTCAGCTGCTTTTCCAACCTACTGATCCCTCATTTGCAGCCTCCTAGCTGCCATGGTCTTGCACATCTGCTTCTTTGCTCATGCTTTTCCTGTTGCTTGGAATGTCCTCTCTATTTGAGGATCAAACTCTTCCTCTAAGAACCAAATCAAATTCTACTTCCATTGGGAGAGCAGATAAATGACAGTCTATAAACGTATTATAATTCTGCTTTTCATGTTGACTCTTTTCATTAGTAATAACGTCTCTGGTATGTGTATCTTCTTGTCTCTGTACATTTGTCTATCTTACTTCCCACTGGAGGGGAAGAGCACTTCTGGCTCTGCTGCATCCTTACAGCATAGTGCCTTGGAGTCTAGTGTGTATTCAACATGCATCCCCTGCTTGGTTGACTGACTTCCCTGGAGCATTCACTTTAAATTAGTTCATTTCCAAATTGGCCTCATTTTGCTGATTCTTCCTTTCCTTGATGTAGTTACCCAGGGAGCTTTCTTGTGATTTGATCCCATCTCATGATTTAAATGCCATGAAAACACCGATTTCTCTCAAACTTGAATTCCCCACCTCAACCTTCTGTGTTGGATCCAGAATCATATTTCCCCCCGTTTCACTGGCATTCCATGTGGATATCTGGTGGACATTTTAAATGTTGTATGTTTGCAGCTAAATTCTTTATCTTCTTCTTTCACGTGGGGAAATGGGCCTTCCCACTTCAGGAAATGATGAAACCATTTCTTCAATTGCTCAGAACAAAAATCGTTTGACTCATCTTCTACTCCTCTTTCTATCTCACCCCACATTAAGATATCCCTCCTGTTGACCCTGTCTCCAAATACCCCAAATCTAAATCCTTTGTATCATCTCTCTTGTTGCCACCTGAATTTTGCCCTTTAACATCTTTCATCCCTAGGTTGGGAAGACCCCCTGGAAAAGGGAAAGGCTACCCACTCCAGTATTCTGGTCTGTTGAATTCCATGGACTGTATATTTCATGGGGTCACAAAGAGTCAGACATGACTGAGCAACTTTCACTTTCACATAGTTTCTTATGAGCCCTTTTATCCTTGTGTACTTTACACAATATTCTCAACAGAGCATCCTTTGAAAGTCCAAGATAAGTCATCCTACTGCTGCTGCTGCTGCTAAGTCACTTCAGTCATGTCCGACTCTGTGTGACCCTATAGACAGCAGTCTACCAGGCTCCCCCATCCCTGGGATTCTCCAGGCAAAAATGCTGGAGTGGGTTGCCATTGCCTTCTCCAATGCATGACAGTGAAAAGTGAAAGTGAAGTTGCTCAGTCATGTCTGACTCTTCGAGACCCCAGGGACTGCAGCCTACCAGGCTCCTCTGTCCATGGGAGTTTTCAGACAAAATTACTGGAGTGAGTTGCCATTGCCTTCTCCAAGTCATCCTACTGCTTACTTTGAAATTCTGCAATGGCTCCCCCATTGCTCTAATCATCAAAGCCATGCATTTAAAGTGGCTTACAAGGCCTTACACATCCTATCCTCCTTGACTCTACCCCTCCATCCCCCAACAAACACCTAATGCCTCTCTATTATCAATTTTTTCTTACTTTAACTTTCTTCCAGCCACTCTGCCCTCCTTGCTTTTCCTCAATAATGCCTTAGATACCTTGCATTGGTTGTTGGCTCTACTTGGAAAAGTCATCTCCCAGATATCATTAGGCTAACTTTTTATCTCTAAAGTGTTTGCTCCAATGCTGCCAATTCAATGAGACATGTCTTGATCAATCTATTTAAAATTACAATCAATACCACATCTTATACTCACAAACACCTTTACATTGCTGTATCTTTTCTTTTTTCATAACATGTGTCACTTTCTACCAATTCCTTTTGAAAAAATTCTGTAGTGATCAGTTCGATTACTAGACTGAAAGCTTCATAAAGGCAGGGATTATTGATATTTTAGTCACTGATATAGCCTAAGAACCTACAACCATGGCTGACAAAGAAACTTTCTTTAAAAAAAAAAAAAACTGTCAAATGAATGGGAACTTAAAACAAGATGCACAATCTTTGTATCTCTTACCATTTCTGTTTCATATGTTCCTGTTACTATTGAGCACAAATTTATCTAATTATGTTCAATTAGTTTAATAAATCCCATTGCAGATTTGCAATGTGAAGTTTATTTGGTCTTGATTTCAAGGAGCTTTATTGGAAGTCTCCTAGTACAAAAGAGACAGGTAAATAAGGAATATTATACCATCTTCTTTCTTTCTCTTGTCTAATTACTTTGGCTTGGACTTCCAATACTAGGTTGAATAAAAGTGGTAAAATTAAGCATTCTTATTTTGTTCTTGATTTTAGCAAAAAAAAGTTTTGGCTTTTTAACCATGGTGTATACACACATACACACACACACACACACACACACACACACATATANTATATATATATATATATATATATACACACAGACACACATATACATATATATTGTTGTTCAGTAACTCAGTTGTGTCTGACTCTTTGTGACCCCATGGACTGCAGCATGCCAGGATTCACTGTCCTTCACTATTTCTCAGAGTTTGCTCAAACTCATGTCCACTGAATCAGTGATGCCATCCAGCCATCTTATCCTCTGTCATCCCCTTCTCCTCCTGTCTTCAATCTTTCCCAGCATCAGGGCCTTTTCCAATGAGTCAGTTCTTCACATCAGGTGGCCAAAGTATTGGAGCTTCAGCGTCAATGTCATTCCTTCCAATGATATTCAGGGTTGATTTCCTTTAGGAAATCACTATGGATGGTGACTGCACCCATGAAATTTGAATTAAAAAATGTATATAGATATATATAAATATATACCTATATATATATGAAATATTCCTCAACCATGGAAAAGATTGAAATAGTGCCATTTGCAGCAATATGAGACCTAGAGACTATCATACTAACTGAAGTAAGTCATACAGAGAAAGACAAATATCATATGATACCAGTTATATGTGGATTATAAAATAATGATACAAGTAAACTTATTTACAAAACAGACTCACAGGTACAGAAAAAAATATTTATTGTTACCAAATGGGAAGAGAGGGGAGAGGCAAATTAGGAGTTTGAGTTAACAGATACACACTATTATATATAATAAATAAACAAGGGCCTGCTGTACAGTTCAGGGAACTATACTCAATATATTTTAACCTATAATGGGAAAGAATCTGAAAAAGCATATGTACTTTCCAGGTGGTGCTAGTGTTAAAGAACTTGCCTGCCAATGCAGGAGACATAAGAGACTCAAGTTTAATCACTGGGTCCAAAGATTCCCTGGAGGAGGGCATGAAAACCCACTCCTGTGTTGTTCCCTGGAGAATACCATGGACAGTGCAGCCTGGAGGGCTACAGTCCACAGGGTTGCAAAGAGTCAGACAGGACGGAAGCATTTGCTGTACACCTGAAACTAACACAGCATAGTAAATTAACTAAACCATAATAAAAACTTAAATAAAATACAGCAGAAAGAATAATGCTAAACATAGATATAAGCAAAAACAAAGAAAGTGGGGCTTAGTTCAAACAATGGTGACTGACTGGAGAGCCTGTCAAAGGGAAGACTGCATATAAGAATAATTCAATTTTGGCAGTGGAGAAAAGACAGAGGGGATTTCTGGAGATTGGGACAGATGGAATAATTGCAGACCACATGTAAAGAGTGCCTAGTACATGCTTAGCACAACAGTTACATGGAGGTTTTAGCTGGAAATGAAATAGAGTAAGTCTGCTGAAAAAGGCTCTCTACTCCATTCTAAGGCATTTGAGACATCCTGTAAGCAGTCAGGGAAAACTGGATATTTTCAAAATTAGGAAAGAAACAGAATTCTTCCCTTCAGGGAAGTATGGGATTTGAGTTCACGTATCCAGCCTGTGAGGGAAGTCAACTCAGGGCAGCCTCGCAGGGCACTAGCAAGTTTGTCTTATTAAATTGAGTTTATGTCCCTTGACTTTATTTCCTTCATTTGGATCTGAGAATAAGCCATGATTTTGTGGACTTAATATAAACTGCAGTCTTAAGTTTGTTAATTAAAGAAATCGATTTTTTATGAGAAGCCATGAAGCCATTATCACATATAAACACTGTATCAAATGGGTCAGAGGTATTTTAGATTCTTTTCCCCACCTCACAGTTGCCTGCTAATTACTTTTTATCTTGATTAGAAACAACTATCCCTCAGGCCCGAAGAAATAATTCCAATTAAGCATCACATAATGCCAATTTAAAAACTGAGAAGCCAGTCCAAGTACCCTTTGACTTGAGCTGGCTTTTCTTCACTGCTGCTGAGATACCAGAGTCAGAGAGGAACTTTTGTGCCCTTGAAGGGCCAGGCAGTAAAAACAGTTTTGAAATGGCAGGAGATTGGGCCAGCTGTCAGCCTCTGTGAAAATAAGCTGTGCAAAAGAGCTGTGGGCTGTAGAACCTTAAAAGGGCAAGGTCAATGGGAGCTTAAGTTGATTTATTCCCATTAAAAATGGAGTGGTTCTGTCTGTGGTGTGGAATGTTGAGGATCACACACCAGGCATCTCATTACTTCTTTCCTTTGAAGACCAAGTTTTAGTGCAACAGGCAGCATAATCATGTCCCTGAGAACAGAGATGGCTTCCCAGGTGGCTTGTGTGTGGGTTCTAAGTCATTTCAGTCTTTTTTTGTTTGTTTGTTTTTCTTTTATCTTTTTTATTTATTTTAATTGGAGGTTAATTACTTCACAACATTGTATTGGTCTTGTCCAACTCTCTGTGACCTTATGGACTGTTGACTACCAGGTTTCTCTGTCCATGAGGATTCTTTAGGCAAGAATACTGAATGGCTTGCCATGTCCTCCTCCAAGGGAATCTTTCTGACCCAGGGGTTGAACCTGGGTCCCTTACATCAACATAAGAGTTCATGGGGTTGCAGAGTCAGACATGACTGAGCGACTGAGTAAGCCACAAGAGCAGAGCTAAGTACATAGTTGGGTTTCTTAATTTTTTGGCATCACATTTTATCTGTCTTTATGATTGCCTTTGAAATCATCCTGAGGCAAGTTATTCACTGCCAAATAGCTTTGCTCTTCTCAGGATTGATCTTACTTTTCATCTTTGAAGAGGGGGAAAGGAGTTTTATAATTACTAGACAAATAAACAAGCCAAGTAAATCATACTCCATGACCCTCTCACTCACATTTTAATGACATAAAAGCAAGTATAAGAGACATCTTAGGAAGATAAAGAGAGAAATAAAAGTGCAGACTGTGATGCGAGGACTGTCTGAAGTGAAAGCCAGTCTCATGGGGGTAATTAGTGGGTGTTGGGTTGTGAAGACAGAGAGAGGGACTTATAATTATATGAGCTACAGATGATGACCTAATTTTCTTCCTGCCTGTTGACCTTGTGTCCCTGATGACTCACCAGCATTGGTTATTGTGTGGTCAGTCCACTCAGGAAGGCTATTCTCTTGCTCTCTGTAATCCCCTGTTCCGTTAGCACCTACTTCACCTGAACCCTATTCACCTAACTGACATTCCTACATAGCTGTCCAAAACCTCAGCTAGAGATTGTTCTTATCAAAGGGGTAGTGAGGGGGCCCTCTGCTGGTTTCCAATGAGCCAACCTGACAGCAATTCCCCTGTAACTGGCCACCTTCCCTTCCCCTGTGAGCAAAGACTACTGAAGGGCACTGCCTTGTCCTACAACCCTGTGCTTCACACAATGGGTGTTTGTCCAGGACCTTGTTTCAGATATATAAGATCCCCCATCCATTACACTGTTGATCTCTCTGTCTCTAATTCTGACCCTTTCTTCAGTATTAAAGCTGGACAACTGCAAGACTTATAGGCCTGTGGTGTGTAGCCCAACTGTTATGTTCATAATAGTGTCCAAGATAAGAATTGAAAGACCTACAAATCATTCCTTTTTTCTTCTCACTCTATACCCTCTCTTTAGATGAACTTACTCTCTTCCATCTAGTTGTGGGCATATTTAACCATTAACAATAATATCTATGTGCAAATCCAGTCATGCCTGGAATTCTCTACTATATTCCAGACTCTTAAATTCAGCGTTCTATTCAAACATTCCCATTGGATGTCCAACAGGCATTTCAAAATTAACATCACTGTACAGGGTAGCTGAACTCACTGTTGACATTACTTTTCCTCACCCATCCCCTGCTTCTTGAAATCGTATTCTCTGTCCTTTCCATTCTGTCTAATTATTTTCTCTGGAATCCATCTCATTCTCATCACCCTAACCATCATCACAATTCATTAGGACTTGCCTGTGTAATGGCCACAACTCAGCAGTTCTCACTGGACTCCTCATCCGTACCTTTATGGATACGAGAAGGATCTTTCAGGAATACAAACATAGTCATAGCACAACATTCCCGCATTTAACATAAATATATGGGAACTTCTGGGGTTGCACAGAGTCGGACACGACTGAAGCGACTTAGCAGCAGCAGTAGCAGCACCTGGTGGTGCAGCAGTTAACACTTTGCCTTCTAATGCAGGGGGTGCAGTTTTGATCCCTGGTTGTTGGGGAGCTGAGATCTCACATGCTTTGGGCCCCCAAAACCAAAAAGTAAATAAATAAATAAATAAGCCAGAGAAGCAATAAAATACATCGATAGTTTCTTATTACCTATAGCAATGTTGCTTAAGCATAAACTTAATAAATCTGACCCCAGATCAACTGGGTTAGCAATTATTTCAGAAACCACTCCCCGGCATGGTGTCACACACCTTGCATAATCTGGTTCCCATTTCACCTGCCATTACTCTTCTCCTTGTACCATAACACAGTCTATATTACAAACAATTTCAATTTCCTAAGGATGCTGGGTCATGGGCTCATGTTGTTACCTCTGTAAGGAATGCCTGTATGCGTGCCTTTGGAAAACTGAACCAATTCCCACTGTGCTGAGGGCTTGTCTCCTAAAGCTTCTCTGTGAATGCCTTTCTGGTAGCCTGTGGCACATAGACTAGTTATGATCTGTTTACCATACAGCTTTCCCCACTAGAAAGGAAATTGTGGAGGACAGGGCTTTACCTAGACTTCTATCCATATGTTCCTAGCACCTAGCATATCCTTTGGCACACAGAAGATGTGCAACAATGTTTACTAAATACATGTCCCCATCAGTGCAAGCCCCCTTCTTCTCTTTGCTGAGAATAAGGACAGCAAATCTAACACATATTTCAAATAAGCACATCTTGCAAATGCACTCAATACTTTTTTGCCCCTTTTATGCTCCTTTTATGTGAGACTCAGCTTCTCCCTTGGCCTTTGGAAAGTCACAGAGCCTGATGGCAACATCAGCACTTGTTCTGGCTGACATCCCTAAGCTGATACATGACCAATGACTATGTGGTCTTATCGGTAACACCATATCTAATTATCATGACAACAGCAGGATTACAAACTGGCATGGGATTCTGATTTATTGTTAATATCTCAATATTTAATTTCAAACAGAAGGAAGCACCATAGACATAACTTTAAATGAAATTTTATGTGATTTATATGGAGAAAGAGTATCAGTCAGATGAGTTATTTGTCATTGCTAACGAAAATAACTCAACCATTAATAATTATTGTAAAAGCTGTTAGATTTATGTGCTAGAGT
>SJYQ01032566.1:0-11968 GCA_006410935.1 Redunca redunca
CTCTGCTGGGAGGAAGGCTGCCTGCCAGTCAGGGCACTCATCTTGGACTTTATGTGAGTAAAAAATAAACTTGATGAGGATCCTTCATTTGGGGGGTTGGCTATTCAGTATTTAACTTCCTGCCTTTTTAAGGACTTGGGCTCTGCCCTCAGGTCAACATGCCTCTGTCCCCTCCCCCAACTGCATTTCCCACCTGAACTTCGTCCTCTCTTCCCCACCCCACACTCAGCCTGTGGCGATGACTGAGCAGCTGATGAATGAATCATTGCTTCTCTCAGGACCTGCAAGCTGATACAAAAGGCAGCCTGGCAGAGAGGGAAGGTGCTTCTGACTACCTCTCTCTCTAAGCTTTGCTCTAGCAGTACAGCAGTATGGGACTTCCCGAGACTCAGCTTCCTCATCTTTAAAATGGGAACAATAGAATCTGCCCATACCACCATCCAGAGGGAAAGATGGGGGGTAGGGGTAGAGGGTGTTGATATGCAGGAGCAGTTTCTTTGAGCCAGACTCTCCAAACATCATCTCAAAGCACTTAGATAGGGAATCGAGGTACCCAGAGTTTTAGAAGTGCCTGCCAAGTTCACCCAGTCAGTAAGTGGCTGCCCCACCCTTGACTTGGTCTTCCCCATCTTCTCTCTCTCACTGAATGGCACCAACCCCCACCCAAGAGCTCAACTTGGTGACCTCAGGTTATGCCTAACTCCTTCTTCACCTTCACCTCCTGCACACACTTTCACACCAAAGCCCAGTTACTTTATCTTATTACAGGGACTAGCTCTCCAGTCTAGCCTTTCCCCGAACCTCTGCTGCCACCACTCTGGCCCAGTCCCCTGCTCCTCTCTTCTGGACCCTGCAATGGCTTCCCTGTTGGTCTCCACGTAGCTGCACCTCCACACAGCAGTCCCAGGGCTGGTCAATGCCAATCTGACCGTGTCAACTCCAAGGTTAGGAAGCTCAGTGGCCTCCTGCTGCTCATATGAGAAAGTCTTGCCATGGTCTTGCCCAGTGTGAGAGACCCACCTCTTCCCTGCCCCTCCTCTCTCCACTAGCACATCGGTACCATGAATGCCCTCCAACTCCCTCCTTGGTGGGAGCACATGCTGCTCCTTCTGTAAGGAATACCCGTCCTTCCCTTCTTGGCCTGGTTTACTCTTAATCAACCTTCCTATGTCAGTTCTGGTGTCACTTCTCCAAGAACTTTCCCTGATCTTCTTGACTAGGGGACATCCCTTTATAGCAGTCATCTGTTAATATCTTATGCCTATTTGATAATTACTTGATGAAGGTCATCTCCTGACCATGACTTTAGGCTCTGCAAGGACAGGAACTGTGACCGTGTTGCTTACCATTGAAACCCAGTGTCTGACAGTGTCTGACTCATAGCAGGACTTAAATATTGGCAGAGTAATTGAATCAGTAAATGCTAGAATTAAACTCCAAGTCCGCATGAACCCCTCAGTCATCAGTTGTTGTGGGGAATTGATTTGTCTGCTTAGGCTACCTAAGCAGAGGTATCACAGACTGAGAAGCTTAAACAGTAGAAGTTTATCTTCTCATAGTTCTGGAGGCTGGAAGTCCAGGATCAGGGTGCTGCCAGTTTGGTTTCTGGTGAGACCTCTCTCCTCAGCTTGCAGATGCAACTTTTTGGCCTTTTCTCTGTGCACAAGAGGGTAGAGATCGCAGGTGTCTTTTCCTATAAAGACATCAGTACTGTTAGACTAGGGCCCAACCCTTATCACCTCATTGAACCTTAATTATTAATTACCTTTTTAAAGGCCCCATCTACAAATACAGTCGCAATGGTTAGGGTTTCAATGTGTAAATTTTGAGGAAAAAATTCACTGCCATAACATTCTGCCCTCTGGCCCTCCAAATTCATCTTCTCACAAGCAAACTGCGTTCACCCCCATCCCAACAGCCCCAAAAG
This sequence comes from Redunca redunca, assembly GCA_006410935.1. Lineage (NCBI taxonomy): Eukaryota > Metazoa > Chordata > Mammalia > Artiodactyla > Bovidae > Redunca > Redunca redunca. The sequence goes on from SJYQ01032566.1 coordinate 1,928, forward strand.
CCTTAACTCATTCCAGCATCAATTCCAAGTTCAAAATCTCACTAAATGTCATCTAAACCAGATATGAGTAAGGCTGGAGGTATGATTCATCCTCAGGTAAAATTTCTCTCCAGCTGTGAGTCTGTGAAACCAGACAAGTTATGAATTCCAAAACACAATGATGGGGGAAGTCCCTAGTGGTCCAGTGGTTAAAACTCTGAGCTTCCAATGCAGGGGGAAGGGGTTTGACCCCTGGTCAGGGAACTAAGATCCCACTTACTATCCAGGGCAACAACAACAAAAAATTTTTAATTTTGTAATTACATTTTAAAAATAAAAATAAGTTGGAGGAAAAAAAAAACCCACACACACAATAGTGAGATAGGTATAGAATAGACATTCTTATCCCAAAAGGGAGAAATTTTTTAAAAAGAAAGGGGTAACAGGTCCCAAGCCAGTCCAAAATTAGCAAGGCAAATTCCAGTTGATCTTAAGTCTCCAGATTGATCCTCTTTAGCTCAATGTCTTACCCTCTATGCCCACTGAAGCATAACCCTATGACCTAGGCAGGGGTCCTGCCCCCTCAGATATGCTGGGCAGGCTTGCCCCCGAGGCACTAGCTGAGGGCATCCTGGCCCTCTGAAACCAAGGAAGTGGACCCACCCTTTGAAGGGCCTTGCAGCGGCAGCAGCAGCCCCGATGATCTCTGAATCATCTCGCGGTCATTTTCCCCTTTTCTTGAAAGGTCTCGATATCGAAGCTGGCTTATTCTATTGTCCTGCTCTGTAGATTCCAAAAATCTGAAGCCTTCCTCCACTCTTTTCTCTCTCCCTTTAGTCCCTGCTGGCAGTGATTCTGCAGGTATAATCTCACCTCTATTCCTGGCCTCAGCTGAGATGGCTGATTCAATTCGTAGATAATCTCATTACAGAATGATCATCCATCCACACCCTTGATATTTTCCTCCAGAACGCTGCTTTCTTATTTTTTGAAATATGGATAAGCTGCGAATTTTCTAAATCTTCGAATTCTGGTTCCTTTTGCTTAACCATCTCGCTCCTCTCACATTTTACTGTTAGCAGTAAGGGGAAGCCAGGCCACCTTCTCGAAACTTTGCTTAGAAATTTTCTCTGGTAAATATCCAAGGTTGTCATACACAATTTCTACCTTCCACAAGACACAGCAACACAACTGAGACAAGCTCCGTGCTCGTTGGCAATGAGGATCACCTTGCCATCAGCTTCCAGTACCGCGTTCCTCATGAGATCCCATCAGAAGCAGCCTTATTGTTCACAGTCCAGCAGCATTCTCTTTCAGATGATGTATCTATTCTCTACAGCTTTCCCTATGGCTCTCGCCTTTTCCTTCTACGTCTTCACCAGAATCACTTTTAATGTTCATATTTCCACCAACAGTCCCTTCAGGGCAATCTAGGATTTTTCCAGCTCAAAACTCTTCGAGCCTCTACCCATTACCCAGTTCAAAAGCTACCTCTTGGACTCCCCTAGTGGTCCAGTGGTTACTGCCTTCCAATGCAGGGGACGCAGGTTGGGGAACTAAGATCCTGCGTGCCATGGGGCAACTAAGCCACAACTGGAGAGAAACACACACGCTGCAGTGAAAGATCCTTTGTGCTAAAACTAAGACCTGATGCAGCCCAAAATTAAATAAATAAATAATTTTTAAAAAGAAAAGCCACTTCCACGTTTTTAAGTATGTGTTACAGCAGCAACCCTATGCTTGGTACCCTAATCTGTATTATTCAGGCATCTCTAAAGAAACAAAATGAATAGCATAAACAAAAATGAAAAAGGAAATCTATTATAAGGAATTGACTTATGCGATTATGATGGCTGGAAGTCCAAAATCTGCAGAGCCAACGTCCCAGTTCAAGTCCGAAGGCTGGCAGGTGGCTATAGAAGCAGGAACAATCAACGTCTCACTTTGGAAGCTGTCAGGCAGGAGAATTCTCTCTTACTCAGGAGAGGGTTAACATTTTGTTCTATTCAGGCCTTTGGCTGTTTGGATGAGGCCTGCCCACACAACGGAGGACAATTTACTTTTATTAGTCTACCAATTTAAATACTAATCTCATTCAAAAATATCTTTGCAGAAACACCCAGAATAGTATTTGACCAATTATCTGGGCACTCCATGGCTTAGTCAACTTGATACAGAAAATTAACCATCACAGGAATCACATGAGAAAGTGTATGTGATCAAAGCTTAATGAGTATCAAGGCCAGTGTAAGCAAAGGATCAGCCCTAAAGCTGGCACTGTGATTTGCCATCCACTCATTTCTCACACACCTACTATAAATGTCTCAGTTATCTATTGCTACATAACCAGCTATCCCAGAACTTATCAGCTCACAATAGCAACAGTTTATTCTTTCTCATGAGTTTGTGGATCAGGATTTGGGGCAGAGCTCAGCTGGATGGCTCTTCTGCTCCAGACAACATCAGCTGTGCCACTCATTCAATTGGGCTAGGCTAGAAAGTCCAAGAAGACCCAACTGAACTGTTTGGTACCCCATGACCTCTCATCTCCAAGTACTGTCTCATCAGTCTCTAGTCTGTCACGTTTCTTTACAGTTTATGACTTGCTTCCCCAAGAGCATTTCAAGAGGAGAAGCAAGCACTTGTCAGGTCGATGCTTGCTTCGTGCTTCTGATGGCACATTGTCCAGAGCCAGTCACATGCCCAAACCCACCTGTGGGAGAGGACTATACACGGGCATGAAGGCCAGAATGTGCACGGTTCCTTGGGTTACACAGTCTCCAGTGTAACAGGCAACCAACATACGAGGGGACACCAGTCCTGACTCTTGTCCTCAAGGATCTGGCAGTCCAGTACAGCATTTCCAAGTAGTACTGGGCCACAGGATCTCAACACCATTTATGCACACCCAAGCCCCAATATGAATTCTTGCCATCTTTGGATAAAGCATCTCATTTTGTAAAAGCAGATTATCATAGAATAATAATGTATGCACATATCTGTCACTTTCCATACATATATTTTTTCAAAATAATTTTAAAGGAAAATATTGCTGGTTTTGCATACTTGTGGGAGTATATAGTCGACCCCTGAACAACATGAGTTTTAACTGTGTGGGTCCACCTACACTCTGATTTTTTTCTGCAGTAAATGCTACAGTGCTACACAATCAGCAGCTGACAGAATTGAGGATGCACAACCACCAAAACAGAGGGTCAGCTATAAGCTATACACCAGATTTTTGACAGTGCAAGTGTGGCACTGCTAATCCTCCATGTTGTTCAAGGGTCAACTGCATTTTATCACATTCCACAACATGCTGGGGAATGCCAGCCTAGTGACCCCTTGTAGGAACAGAAAGTTTGGTGGGAAAGGCTTTTTGACTCTTAGGGTCACAGACACAGGTGGCCCATGGTGTGTCAGAGACATCTCATCCACCAGGTTGGAAGGCCCAGGGTGTCTGTGGGACTCTCTCTTTTGTCTCCGTGAGTGATGAGAGGTCAGGGAGCATCATTCCTACACCACTGGAGGAGGGGCTGAGACAGCACATGCTAGGGGACCTTGACACATCCTTTGTGTCACCCTGCACCCCCTCTGCACCTGGCTCATGGTCACACACTGAACACCATCCATCCCACCACATCTGACCCCACTTCAGAATGGCTGAGAACATTAGGAGGCGCTTTTCAAGGGCTTGAAATGTTCATCCCAAAGCTCAGACTCCAAGCGCTGCAGAAAGAGAGGCCTCAGCTCTGAGCAGAGTGAGCAGGGCCGCTGGCCAGCAGGCCAAGGTTACTCAGAGTAGTACTGTCTACGGCAGAATCTCCAGTGGCAACCAGGAGATCCGATGCATCAGCCTGGAAGGGGGCCCAGGAATCTGCATTCTTAGCCTGCCCCATGGGTCCAGGGTGTTAGTCCCTTCCCAGGGTTTCCATGTGGTTGTTCTGGAAATGTCCCAGTGGGGTGGGGGTAGCAGAGGGACACCAACCCTGAGGTGTGGCCCCAGGTTATATTCACTGTAGGCAGGGCACAGGTGACCAGTAGCCAGAGATGCAAGAAGTTTCACATGCCAAAGGGATTTTTTAAAAGATTCATTTTTATTATTATTATTATTTTGGCTGTGCTGGGTCTCCATTGCTGCGTGTGGGCTTCCTCTAGTTGCAACGAGTGGGGGCCACTCTCTAGTTGTGGTACATGGACTTCTCACTGCAGTGGCTTCTCTTGTTGCAGAGCACGGGCACAAGGGCACACAGGCTTCAACAGGGGCAGCATGTGGGCTCAGTAGTTGCAGCTCGTGAGCTCTAGGGCAAAGGCTTAGTTGTGGCACACAGGCTTAATTGCTTCAAGGCTAGAGGAACCTTCCCGGACCAGGGATGGAACCCGTGTCCCCTGCATTGGCAAGCAGAATCTTAACCATTAGACCACCAGGGAAGTCTCAAATGAACTTTTTATTTTCAGACTCTTGATAAATAAATAAATATATATATATGTATATATGTACACACACATGTATGTATGTATGTATTTCTCTTACAACTGCAGAAACAACTAGCCTCTAGTTTCCCTCCACAGAAAAATCCCCAGAGATTAAATTGTTTTGAGTTGTATTTTGAAAAAAAAAGAGAAAATTGGACCCTGGTTCTGGGTGGGAGGAAGGCTCAGAAGAGGGGAAGGGAAATTAAGAAAGGAGGCAAAAGGTACAGAATTCCAGAAACTTCCTTATGGTTTCCTACCTCCTGCGTCTTATCTACTGTGTATTCCCATCCCACCAGGGGAAAACCCAGACTGGACCTGCCCACCCTCCCTGCCTCACTCCCCCTCATTGCAAATGTACCCATAATCCTTTCAGAACCAGGACCTAGTGGAAGAAGTCAGAAGGAGTTGTAGAATACCACGACCACATTTGTTGCAGAATCTACAAAAAACAGATCTCATAGAAACAGAGAACAAATTGGTGGGGGTTTTTGTCACCAGAGGCAGAGGTGGAGGATGGGGACAATGAGTGAAGGTAGTCAAAAAGTAAAACTTCAAGTTATAAGATTAATACATTCTTGGATGTGATATACAGCAGGGCGACTACGGTTAACACAACTATGTTGTATATTTGAAAGTTGCAAAGAGAGTAGATCTCCAAAATTTTTATCACAAGAAAAAAATTATAGTTACGTGAGGTGATTGATAGATGTTGGCTAATCTTATTATGATTATTATTTCACAGTGTATGCATTTATCAAATCACTGTTGCTCACCTTGAACTTACAAATGTTATGTGTCAATTATATCTCAGTAAGCCTGGAAAAAATTAAAATTCACACATAAAAGGCCTCAATCCACAGCCAGCTCAAGATTAATTCCAGTGTCGAATATTTGGATGCATATATTCTTGATTAGCTCAGCCTGAGGCTTAACAAGCAGTCACACTGGGGTGAGAGTTGACATCCTGCAAGAGGGCATTATTTATGAACTCTGAACATCCTTAAGTCCTTAATATGCTTATCAAGTTGCCCAGGTACTTTCATGTCTGCATTTATGTTTGTTTATTTTTTTTATGGAATAACTTTTTTTTCGTGTGGTTGCAAGACGGGTTTCTCTTTTAGCTGCTCTGCAGCCTGTGGGATTTCAGTTCCTTGACCAGGGATGGATTCCCCTGCATTGAAAGTTGGATGCTTAACCACTGGACCACCAGGGAAGTCCCGCATTTGTGTTTGTATTGTGTGAGTTCTTCTACCACTTAAATTTAAAAAAAATATATATATATATATATATATAAACTAGGGCCTCCTTCTCACTGAGTTATCAGCATTGCCTAAAGCCCTCCCCTCAGGCCTTGTCTCCAGAATGTCCAGGTCCCAATGCCTATTGGGCCCTACCCCAAAAGGTTTATGGGTAGAATTCAAGGATCCATGACTTCAGATGAGAAAAATATATGTATGTGCACAAGCCTCAAAGTGAAATTTAGCATTTCCTTTATTGTAAATGCAGGGAACAATCTACAGTCGTATTTGCAGAAACTGTGACATTGTCACCAGTAGAAATCAGATATTTTGAGATCACATTGGAATTATTGCCCATCTTTTGAAATATCTACCCATCTCTACTTTTAAAGGACCACCACCAAAGTGTCAGTAAAGAAACCTGTTACTCTTTCATAAAGCTATTTCCTTCATGGTTTGATCTCTGTATTTTTGTACCACTGGTTTCTTTTGTAGACCTGTGGATTTGATTGTATATATTTGAAAACACCAAGAAAAAGTCCGTAGGCTTCAGCAGATGTCCACTGTGTCCATGGTTCGTGAAAAGTCATGTCCTAGAGTTCTAAGTCCTAACAGTCGTTAGACTTTTTTCCAGTATGAAAACTCCAAAAGTGTTCCTCTACCCTAGTAATTACATTTTTGGTATTTTCTTGAGAGAAAGCTCTAAGAGCCAAAAGCTGTTATGTAATGCTTGCCTTTAAACAAATGTGCATTTTATTCATCACAATGGTATCTCTTGACTTTTGGAAAACAGTGGCCACATCTGCAGGAGAGCTCCCATTGATCAGTCTGGTTTCCAGACCCTGTGCAGTAACCCGCTCCCACACGCAGGCCCACTGAGATGAGCATGTGGATCTAGGCAGAGCCGTGGGACCCAGAGTATGTCACTCCCACTACTCCCAGCGTGAGGCTGGCCCCAGGAACTACTCAACAGGTACAAGCTGGCTTGGGTGGACCTGAGCCAGCTGTCCTTGGGTGGAATGTGACCCCCCACCACCCCTACTTCTCCACCAGCCCCCAGCCTATGGCCCTGAAAATAGAGTTGTCACAGCCAACAAATGGAAATACAACATGTCTGGTTAAATCTGAACTTCAGACAAATAGCGAATCATTTTTACTATAAATATGTCCCATGTAATATTTGGGATATACTTCCAGCAGTCATGTATGGATGTGAGAGTTGGACTGTGAAGACAGCTGAGCTCCAAAGAATTGATGCTTTTGAACTGTGGTGTTGGAGAAGACTCTTGAGAGTCCCTTGGACTGCAAGGAGATCCAACCAGTCCATTCTGAAGGAGATCAGCCCTGGGATTTCTTTGGAAGGAATGATGCTAAAGCTGAAGCTCCAGTACTTTGGCCACCTCATGGAAAGAGTTGACTCATTGGAAAAGACTCTGATGCTGAGAGGGATTGGGGGCAGGAGGAGAAGGGGACGACAGAGGATGAGATGGCTGGATGGCATCACTGACTCGATGGACATGAGTCTGAGTGAACTCCGGGAGTTGGTGATGGACAGGGAGGCCTGGCGTGCTGCAGTTCATGGGGTCTCAAAGAGTCGGACACAACTGAGCGACTGAACTGAACTGAATACTTTAAAAGATTCTTTGTTTATTGAGGAACCCCTACCCCCTCCAGGAGCCTGTTCCCAGAAAGGTCCCCACCCAGGTCTGGCTAAAGGCTATGCGGGATCCCAGGTTCTCAGCTGAGACTCCTGCCTCCACATAGGGTCCTTTCTGAGACCATTGGATGAAAGGAATGGGGCCAGGGAGACGCCCAATTGCGGCCCACAGCCCTAGCAGTCCGCCCCTCAGCCACTCCCAGTCACCGGCTAGTCTCAGGACACCCCTCCCCTGGTCAGTAAGAGGAGAACATTGGTCCAGGGAGGAATTCTAAGCTCCCGCCAAGCTCAGAGTTAGATTTAGTAATACTTACTTTCAGAAAGAATCTTTAACCTCTGCCTGCGTGAAAAAGGCATTTCCAAGCCCAGTCCTCCTTAGGAAGCAGCCTATCCCCCTCCATTTACCTCAGCCTCGGAGCTCCTCACTCGACCACGGCTCCTGCAAATAAACCTACCAGGACACCGTGGGAAAGGACCCGATGACCAGTAGTACCCACACAAAAACACACATGGCAGCTAAAGCACGGAGAGGTGCACAGAGGCATTCACTTAAGAAACAGCGAGGCCCCGTCTGGGCTTCCCTGTGGCTCAGTAGCGAAGAATCTGCCTGCCAGCGCAGGAGACGCAGGTTCAATCCCTGGTCCAGGAAGATCTCCCGTACTTTGGAGCAACTAAGCTTGTGCACCACAACTGTTGATCTTGTGCTCCAGAGCCCAAGAACCAAAACTGTTGAGCCCACGTACTACAGCTACCGAGGCCCACACTCAGGGCCCTTGGGCCACAGCAAGAGAAGCCACCACAAGAAGAAGCCGAATTGTGCAATGAGGACCGAGCCCAACTGTAAACAAATAAATTAAATATTTTTAAAAATAAAAGAAACAGTGAGGTACCACCAACAGATTAACTGATAAAGATGTTTTATATAAATACACACACACACACACACACGCACACGCACACAATGGAATACTACTCTGACATAAAAATAGATGAAACTTGCCATTTGTGCCAACATGAATGGAACATGAGGGTATTATGCTAAGGGTATTATGCTAAATGAGTCAGATGGAGAAAGACAAATACCATATGATTTCACTCCTGTGTGGACTCTAAAAACAAATTAACAAAACAAAAATGAATAAACTATCAAAATAACACTTAGATGCAGAGAACAGAGTAGCAATTATCAGAGGGGAAGGGGTGAGGGGTGGGGAGAGTGAAATAGGTAAAAGGCTCAGTTCAGATGAACAGTGACAGATGGAAATTATATTTTTGGTTGTGAGCACACTGTTTGGTATATAGATGTAGGAAAACAATGTTGTATACAGTAAAACTTACATCATCTTATAAACCAATGTTACTTCAATTAAAAAAAAATCTAAAATGTAAAAACAAAAGAAAGGAGACTTTCCTGGCAGTCGAGTGGTTAAGACTCCACACTTCCAATGCAGGGGGCATGGGTTTGATCCCTGGTCGGGTTAATTAAGATCCACATGCCTTGAGGTGCAGCCAAAAAAAAGAAATGAGAGGAAGAAAGATGAGAGAGAGAAAGTGAGAAAGAGAGAGAGAAAGGAGAAAAGAAAGGAAGAAAAGAAGGAGGGAGGAAGAAAGATGGAAACAATGAGGCTGATAAACCCAGAAGATCAGTCACAGCGAGAAAGCCTCACAGACATAGAGGCTGGGAAAAGTTCCCACTTAGCAAACACCCAGAACACACATGCCCCCAGGTTTCATCCTCATCTGGGTCGTCATACTGAACCAGAGATATCCAAGATGGTACTAGAGTCCAAGGCTTTCCCAACCATGCCTCCTGAAGAAGCTAAAACACAAGCAACTCATCCTTGAAAGTGTTTCATTTTTTACATCAGGCTGAAGAAATAGATTGCATTGAAACTGGAACCTGGAAAGATGTTACCCCAAATAGTGATGATGATGGCGATAGCAGCAACCACAATTGCCAGCATTTCCTGGCTGCTAGCTCTACCCCAGGAACTGGGCTCCGTGCTCTGCATACATTATTTCATTCAACCCTGGCGACAACATGTAAGGGAGGAGCTGATACTAGGCCCATTCAGTTCAGTTCAGTTCAGTCACTCAGTCATGTCCGACTCATTGCGACCCCATGGACTGCAGCACGCCAGGCTTCCCTGTCCATCACCAACTCCCGGAGTTTACTTAAACTCATGTCCATTGAGTCCGTGATGCCATCCAACCATCTCATCCTCTGTCGTCCCCTTCTCCTCCCACCTTCAATGTTTCTCAGCATCAGGGTTTTTTCAGATGAGTCAGTTCTTCTCATCAGGTGGCCAAAGTATTGGCGTTTCAGTTTCAACATCAGTCCTTCCAGTGAATATTCAGGACTTATTTCCTTTAGGATGGACTGGTTGGATCTCCTTGCAGTCCAAGGGACTCTCAAGAGTATTCTCCAACACCATAGTTCAAAAGCATCAATTCTTCAGCGCTCAGCTTTCTTTATAGTCCAACTCTCACATCCATACATGACTACTGGAAAAACCATAGCTTTGACTAGACAGACCTTTGTTGGCAAAGTAATGCCTCTGCTTTTTAATATGCTGTCTAGATTGGTCATAACTTTTCTTCCAAAGAGCAAGCATCTTTTAATTTCATGGCTGCAGTCACCATCTGCAGTGATTTTGGAGCCCCCAAAAATAAAGTCTGACACTGTTTCCA
>SJYQ01032575.1:2971-13069 GCA_006410935.1 Redunca redunca
AAAAAAAAAAACAGATGTAAAAAGTAGTTTTTAGGCTTTTGCTTCTGAGTAGGATTCAGTAGGTAGAGGCAAGGTATTTCTAGCACTGCAACAGCTTGGAGAAAAAAAGACATCACAAAAACAGTGTGGAGAACCACAGAGGCAAAGAGGACTAGAAGAATGAGAATCCCAGAGAGAAAGAGCACATGCAAAGCGAGCTGAGGCTGCTAGTAGCTTTCTTCACTGAAGCAGGATGAGGGCACTTGCTAAAGTCCAGTCTAAGAACAGGGCTTATCATATGCAGAGGAGAGAGAAACCAGAGGGCACTTGTCTGAGCCTTCTGCTTCATGCAAGAGAACAGATCCAGAGGGGTCCCAGACCCTTGGCTGGCTTCCCACAGGACAGCTTCTGTACAGGGGTGGACAGGAACCTCGAGCTGAGCCAGCAAGGAGGGGTGCAATTGCCCCAAGCTCTGAGGTCCTGGAAGATGGTCACACGAGTGGGAGGGGCTTGTAACCATACCGAGCGGGGCTCCCCACCAGAACTCTGGCAGATTTTGAATCTTTAGGATGTGGAGGCTAAACTTTCAGGACAGAGGTGCCAGAGACACAGCAAGATCTCAATCCAAAGACTGGGGAATCTTCTCCTGGATAGCAGCTGGACCTGGAGTCAGACCTCCCTCAGCCTCAGGTTTTGTAAGAAATGAAGCCCCACCAGAGGAAGGGCCCTGGGACAAACATGCTCCAGGTTAGAGTTAGAAACTAGTGCAGCCAGATGGAATTGAGTCTAACTGCAACCCAGCCATGACCCGGTCTAAGTTCTCACGGCATCGAGGCGATAAGCCCCTTACACTGCTTGTCTAGCTGGAGAAAGGGCAAAGCCCTATGGGAAAGTGACCTTTACTTCAGTCTTGATGGTTTTTTACACAAAATGCCTGGCAAACAGCCATAAGGAATGAGACAAGGATGTAGGAAAATGTGACCAAAAATCAGGAGGGAAAATAGACAAAAAAGCAGATCCACAAAATATCCAAAGGTTAGACTTAGGAGGGACAGATGTTGAAAATAACCACTATAAATATTTTAAAGAAAATTGAGAAAATGATGGACAAAAAAGATGTCTAAAGGACAGAGAATCTCAACTGAGAACTGGAATGTATTTTTAAAGAGCAAGTGGACATGCTAGGACTGCACTACCTCAAAGCAAGAACTCGTTGGATGTTTTAACAGCAGAAGTCAGGGTAGTGAACCTCAAGACACGTGAACAGGAAAAAAAAACAACTGAAGAGCAGAGAGAAGTATGAGACACGCAGAATACAAAGAGCCTACAAAGTGTGCAACTGGCATTCCAGAAGGCAAGGAGGTAAAGAATGAGGAGTAAGGAGTATTGAAAACCAATGCCCTTAGGTACCAGGGTAAGATGTATTACATTTGGGTGTTCCTGTCCTGGTCGTTACGTTTACTGACTTTGTGCTACACTGGGCAAACCCCATACTTCTTCTGATCTTGCTTTTTCCTTGTCTGTAAAATTGGAGTCTGTAATATTAATTCCTTAGGACTTTCACAGTATCATCTGTACATGACAAAACTATATAAGGTAGGGTGAAAATATCTTAAACTGTCATTGTCCTCATCATTACTGTTTCTTTGTTCAGTTATTCTTGGGGGTATGTAATCTCTAACCCTAGCATACATGGGTTACATTTACACTGTATCTCCTCTTAATTCTAAAATTGGGAACGCATGTACACCCATGGTGGATTCATGTTAATGTATGGTAAAACCAATACAGTATTGTAAAGTAAAATAAAGTAAAAATAAAAATTAAAAAAAAAATAAAATAATTCCATCTTTGTTGCATGTATCCCCGTGTTTTTCCTCCTTGTGTAACAAGCAGTATCTATGCCAGAGGCCACTGAAATTGTCACGTTGAAGACTCTGTAAAGGATTCCCCTTCTGAGACTGTTTGCTGGGACTTGAAGTTCTTGGGTGGAGGGAGAACAGAGGGGACAGAATTGGGAAATATGCCCCTAACGTAAGTTAGAGAGAATCAAATTCACTTAAATTCTTTGATCATTTAGTCTCTAGTCACATTAGAACTGAGTGAAAGCCCAGATTCATATCAGGAAGGGTGGGTCCATAAGACTCACCAAAATGATGTGCAATTGTGAGCACACACATATATTTATAGGCCTTTATACACATACATATTAAAGTGCTCATGGAACACAAGCCTGGAAAACATGATTTCAGATGAAAGGTGTGTTACCAGGGAAACGAAAACGTCCAGTATGCCGATTCTGAGATAACCCGTAAAATTCTAAACACAGTTTCTGAATTAGTTTGTGTTCTTTTGTCATGTGTGTTGTTTTTATGAAGAAATAAAGAAAACAGAGAGTTTCCCAGGTGGCACTGGTGGTAGAGAAGCCGCCTGCCAATGCAGGAGACATAAGAGACGCAGGTTCGATCTCTGAATCGGGAAGATCGCCTGGAGGAGGACATGGCAACCCACTCCAGCATTCTTGCCTGGAGAATCCCATGGACAGAGGAGCCTGGTGGGCTACACTCCATGGGGTCTCAGAGTCAGATGCAACTGAGTGACTTAGCGTGCACTCACCTTTTTAAAAGCCCTATCTCCAAATACAGTCATATTGGAGGTAGGGTTCCAACATACGTATTTTTAGGAGACAATTCAGCTCATTGGCTTCCCAGGTGGCACAGTGGTAAAGAATTTGCCTGCCAATGCGGTGACATAGGAGACACGGGTTTGATCCCTGGACTGGGAAGATCCCCTGGAGAAGGAAATGGCAACCCACTCCAGTATCTTGCCTGGAGAATCTCATGGACAGAAGAGCCAGATAAGCTCTTTAGTGCGGGAGATCACAAAGAGTCGAACATGACAACGACTGAGCACACATTCAGCTCATTACAAGCAGAGGGAAAAAGATCAAATGTTAGTCAATGGCCTCATAACTAAACGTACATTCCACGTCCATGCCAGTAACAACTGGTCGACCCAGTAGAACAAAAAGCTACAGGCCTTTGTTTCTTTACTGAGGGGTTGCGGTGGGGTAGGTGGTGGAGGTATGACCATCTCTGCTTGTTTTTTTAGCTTAGGTTTGTGGGCTTGGAGTCCTGAGTCTTTTCTGTCACCACCTTTCTGACCATCTGATGATTGGCCCTCTGTTCTCTTCACCCCAGATATCCTATCTTTTGAGAAATGGAGGCTTCCAGCCACTGCAAGTGCTGCTGCTGCTGCTAAGTTGCTTCAGTCGTGTCCGACTCTGTGCGACCCCATAGATGGCAGCCCACCAGGCTCTTCTGTCCCTGGGATTCTCCAGGCAAGAACACTGGAGTGGGTTGCCATTTCCTGCTCCAATGCATGAAAGTATGTCTCCAAAATTAAGCTACCCAACTCTGGGGTCACAACTGCAGGGGAGAAGCCACAGAGCTGCTACCTTGGGATACCAAGTGCCTGTTGGGGTGGGATGCTATAGGTCTCTGGCTTGGTTCTCTAGCCAAGACAAAACTCACCCTTTCCTGACAATGCATGTGAAATAGGACGTTCGCCCAAGTCAAGTCAGAAAATGCTTATCATAGGGAGGCCATGGACAGACACTGAGACAGAAACATCTCAGACACTGAACTCTAGGAGCTCACAGTCCAGTGGGGAAGACAGACACTTAATGAAGCAGGAGCAGAGCCCGTGCAAGACTCAAAGGTGAGAGCCAGTCATGCCCACTGAGAACCAGGGATCAGTTTACAGAGGTCCACAGAGGAGTAACATTTGGGCAGGATCTAGAATCAGGAACAGGAATTTGACAGGTGGAAAAAGCAAGGAGTGTGGGATGGTGTGAAGAAGGCAAATCCTTCCACTCAGATGAGAAAGCACGAACCAGGCCACAGAGGCACAAAGATGATGGAAATTCTCAGAGACACCATGACAACGCTGCTGCAGCTCGCGCGGGCTTCTCAGGATCACCCCGAGCGCTGGTTAAAACACAGATTGCTCCCCCACCCGGTTCAGGAGTTCCTGCTTGTGTGGGTGAGCGGTGCCATCCAAGGACCTGCATTTCTCTCAAGCCACCAGACAGTGTGATGCTGCTGATCTGGGGGCCGCACTTTGACAGAGCACCGAATCCTAACCACTAGACCACCAGGGAGCATTGGGGTCACACTTTGAGAACCACCTCACTGAAGATGGTGAAGGATGCGTGGTGGGTAAGGCCAGAGTATGGGCTTTCCTCTTTAGACGATGGTTGGTCACTGTGGCACTTGGGCAGGTGTTTCAGAGGAGAGCTGTCAGGCTGATGGAAATTTTGACAACTGTCTAGGGCTGGTGGCAAGTTCTGGAGCTGTTCCAACCAAGCCTTGGAATTTTCTCATCAGAATGGACAGTAAAATCCATATGCAAGAGACATTGCAGAAGCAGAGTCACGTTCTCTTCGTGATTAGTTGAACAAGGAAGAAGAGAAGGGGAAGGGGAAGACACTTTACAGGTCCTTTTCAAGGGACTGGACAGAATTTAAAATGTTCTGGAGAAAGAGCACAGAAAGAGAAGCACAAGAGAGAGAAGATGTGTAGAAAAGAGCAAGGGACACTGGGAACCCATGGGCATACCTTTCCATAGAAGAGGGAGGAAAATGAAAGTTAGCATGGAAAGAAAAGACAGCTAGGGACTTCCCTGGCAATGCAGGGGGATCAGGTTTGATCCTGGTTGGGGAGCTAGGATCCCACATGCCTCAGGGCCAAGAAACCAGAAGCAATGTTGTAACAAATTCAGAAAGACTTAAAAAGTGGTCTACATCAAAAAAAAGTTTTTTTTAATAATACAGGTAAAATCATAGGCTGAGGAGTGTCCACGAACAGGCACAAAGGAAGGAGACATGTTAGTGTGGATGGAGGGGGAGCCCTGCAGAGGTGGATCGACCAGCAGCTTGGTAACTTATGGTGACTTGGAGGCTTCTGTTTATTTAATTCTTTCAAAAATGTTCATTGAGCATCAAAAGAATGCCTTGTGCTGAACTTTGAGGGCACAGCGGTGAGCAAAACAGAAGAGTACCTGTCACCATGGGGCTCGTGGGCGTGGAATCTGTCATCACAAATGCAAAGGAAAAGACAGGGTGTCACGGAGGGAATGACAGGTGAGGTCACGCCAGGGGCGACGCTGAAGCTCAGGCTGGATACATGAACCCAAAAAGAGAGGCTGAGATGACCGTGCAGATGAAGGCCATGGGCAGATGACCCGTGTCGGCCCCGAGGAACTGAAAGGAAGCCAGGTGACGGGCACAGAGAGGCGAGCGGGAGGCAGTTTCAGATGAGGCTGGCAGGCAGGCCGGAGCCAACACACGCAGGATTCTGCTCAAGCCTCGTTAAAACTCCTCTCCTCATGGATGCATCTTCAGAGCCATCAGCTTTACCCCAACACCAGCTTTGCAGTTGTTGTTCATTGCTCAGTCGTGTCCACCCTTTGTGACCCCATGGACTATTGGCCGCCAGGCTCCTCTGTCCATGGGATTCTCCAGGCAAGAATACTAGAGTGGGTTGCCATGCCCTCCTCCAGGGGATCTTCCCGACCCAAGGACAGAACCCACATCTCCTGCACTGCAGGTGGAGTCTTCTCCACTGAGTCACCAGGAAAATTCTGTTTTGGCTCAAATTCTGACTTTCACTAGCTTTGGGACTTAAGCCTCTATTCCTCAGTTTCCTCGTGAAAAAGTATCTCCTCCCTTGGGGTACTATGAAGATTAAATAACTTAATACATGTAACATGTTTAGAACAGTATATAAATATTTATCTTCAATAAATATTAGTTATCATCATTATTATTTATCATTATTACTCTACACTTTTATAAAAGGCTCAAAATCTAACTTTCCACCTCTCCTCCCCTTACTAAGGAATATACTAGTTCTTACAATCACAAAAATGTTATACATTTTTGTATTAAACCCCTGCCTAATAATTTTCAAATCAACACCAGCTTGCTTGGAAACAAACTGAAACTTGGCCCTTCACCTATTTCACCAAATCTAGCTCAGAACAGCCTTCTGGTTTCTAGAACATTTAAAGCTCGCTTGCCTCTGAGGACTAAGGCCTGCTGTGATTGAGGATACATATAAAAATATATTTATGTGCCTGCGGCTCAGAAAGCAATCTCCAAAGAGAATTTCTGAAGCTGTTTTGAGCATTATACAGCCTCTTGAGAGGATGGATTTTTTCCAAACCCATAACCGAACTCTATCCATCCTAATGAAAGTTCACAGCAGTGACATCACTCTGTCCTCTCCCTACACGCCTCGCACTTCTGGGGTCTGAGGGCACGTGAGGCAGTGTAAGGCCCGGGCTCTCACTCTCGTTAAGCTCACGGTTGCACCAAAAATCCAACCCTGTCAGAGGGAGGAATTTGGCAGTTCCTGCATCTCCGTATTCATCTTTTTTCACAACCTGGTTCACAGTTTAACCTGGAAGGCCAAATATAGTATAATAATAAAGTGTTTGGGAGCAAAGCAAACTAGGGTTTGAGTCCTGTCTCTGCCCCTCACTAGCTGTGTGACTATAGGCAAGTTGCTCACCCTCTCTGAGCTCAGGGATCACTTCTGTGACAATAATGAGAATACCTATTCCATCAGGCAACTGTGAAGATTGAGTGATGTCTAGAAGCACCTTGTACTTTACCTGGAACAAAGGGCTGTCACTGCTGTCCTGAGAGAGCAAATGAAAAGTCAAGGCGAAATGCACCAGATGGTCCAGGGACACTGCTCCTGGCTTTGCAGCTGTGGGCTGACTCCTGGTCCCCAGCCACCTGCTACTTCCACAGACATGGCTTTCCTATGCTGGTTTACAAGGCAATTACACAGCCACAGGTTGCCTGCGGTCGGTCAATGCTAACAGGGAATGACTCTCTTGCTCCATTTCTGACAAGCCGCATAGTGTTCCTGCTTCACCCCAACCTGCCCCTGGCCCTTTCCACACCCCAGGGCTGTCAGGATTTAAGGCCAGCTCCCGGGGCTTCAAGAGCCACCTTTGTTCTCCCTCCACTCCACCTGGCAGCTTTGCAAGGCCTGATGGATCCTGTTTCAGGAAACCCCTACGGAGGTAAAGTCCAGGTTCTCCTCCGCACATGAAAAGGGGGAAGAAAGTGCCAGGCGGGTGGGGTCCAGCCAGGGGGACAAGGGAGCTGCTGCACTCTGCTGCACACGATTTCCATTCAGAGTGAATCACTGGCTCGCAAGTTGGCAACCCCAGACCTTGGAACAACTTGGCAAATGGAAATCTAAATGGACTGTCCACTGTGTGTGTGTGTGTGTGCACCCGTGTCCCCAGGGCCGCGTGTTAAACACCTCCCTCCACGCACACTGAACAGACAGACACACTGTCTCACCAACCAGCTTGCCCAGGAAGGGGTAGGATAGGGATGGAGTACTTGGTGAGGGCAGGAAATGATACAGTGTCAGAAGAGATGACGTAAAGGCCATTGTTAAAGAGGTGACATCATAACTCTCGTGCAAATATGAAATGAAGATGTGGCACAGAGTTTATCCAATCCATTCATCAGTGAGGGAAGCAGTAAGACATTCAAACTGCTGCAAATGACAATTTGAAATGTTTGATTTTTTAAATAGGCAATTAAGGAAAGAAAACAGGGTAAGATCAATAGGCTTAAAAACCTAAACTGGCTCATGTCTCTCATGGTCACAAACCACAGCCTTTGTGGTTTATCTTCCCCTCCAACAGCACAGAAATTATTTGCATCTCTACCAAACAAAAATCAGCCAGCCCCTGCCCCCATCAGAGCTGAGAAATAGCCAAGTCGGTGGAGCACCAGTCAAGGAAGCGGGCTGAGCAGAGGGCCGGGGTATACTCAGTATCTCTTTCGCTCGCTGCCAAGTGTTGAGTCATTTTTCCCCAGTTTGCGCCAAGCTACACTTGGTTCAAGTCCTCTCTGGTCCCTTTCTCCAGGCACGATGTTTGTTCTAGCCAGACAGTGTGAGACCCACTATAGCCTTTTGCTCTTGTAAAAACCTTCAGTCCAAACTAGGTCAATAGCTAACTCAGCAACTCCTTCCTGTCTTCATTCTCAGGATGCCCTGGGCCAGAGAGATGAGATGCTGGGGTACCAGCAGTGGTCACAATGCCCTCTTAACCATCAGTGGCCACAGGGCTCCAACAGGGCCACACCAGGAGCCCCATCCACCAGGACTTGAGAGGTCACATTTTAGTCCAAGTCATGGGCAGAGAAGAGTAACAGCTTGAAACACCAGCCAGAACTTGCTAAAATGGCCACAGAAAACCGCAGTGAAACTCGTCAAGGAGAACACGAGATATACGTATTTCATTTATACTAATTATTTCAGGTTAGTTTAATCTCAGTTCTAAAAAGGAAGCATCCACGTTGATCACCATTCCTCTCATTTGCTCATGCAGCAAGTGTTGGCCTCACATCTACTTGTGAGCATTGTTTTTAGTGGTGCACACAGCAGACACCATACCTTCCCTTGTGCAGCTCACCAAGTGACTTTAGAAAATGCTAATCTTCCCTTACCTATTACATGCTTTTCAATGGGTTTTCATGCAAGAAGCCCTTGAGCCTCAAACCTTTCCAGCTTTTTCCCCAAAACACAGCCTGCCTGATGCCAGGTCTCTCCACCTCCACCCCTGCTTCCGGGGCTCCAGCCCCTCATCATCTCCCACTTGCACAACCAGATTGCTTAAAGATATGAATCAGGGACTTCCCTGGAGGCTGAGTGGTTAAGACTCCACGCTTCCCCTGCAGGGGGCATGGGTTCAATCCCTAGTCAAGGAACTAAGATCCCAGATGCTGTGCAGTACGCCAAAACAAACCAAAAAAAAAGGTTTAAAAAATGTGAATCAGGTCTCTGGAGATTAAACCCCAAGCTCCACAGCAAGACTCCTGTGATCCGGTCCCTGCCTCCCCTTCTCTCTGCTCCAACAACAGCACCAGGTTCCTCTGCCTCAGGGCCTTTGCATCAGTTGTTCTCTGTCCTACTTCTTGATTGGCTCCTTCTGTCATTCAAGTCTCCATTCAGATGCAACCCCTTTCTTCACTCCCCACTCTGGCCCTCTCTATCATATCATCCTAGCCCTCACCATCATAATTACTCTGCTCTGTTGAGGTGGCACAGTGGTAAAGAATCCACCTGCCATTTCAGGAGACCCACCTGCCATTTCAGGAAACAAGAGTTCGATCCCTTCATCAGGAAGATCCCCTGGAGAAGAGAATGGCAACCCACTCCAGTATTCTTGCCTTGAGAATCCCTTGGACAGAGCACCTTTGCCGGCTACAGTCCATAAGGTCACACAGACTCGAACACAATGCATGCACACACATCGTGCGTCAAGTGCGTCTACTGACTTCCCATCTCTCAGCTCCTGATTGCAAGCTCCTTGCCAGAGGGAGAGAGGGACTGTCTGCCTCCTTCATGTCTGAATCTCTAGCACCTGAAGTAGCGCTTAGCCCACAGGATGCACTAGAGTCCTGCCTGTGAATATACCTGGAATGAGAAAATGAATAAATTATTCTTTATCAAAAATCCAAGTGTCAAAATGTTCTCCCATGGCAGGAACTGGCCAGCTAAAGATACAGAAAGAGAATTAAATAAATTTAGAAACGGAGTGCAAGCTCTGTGAAAGCAGCTCCCATCTTTCCTGTTAATGACATATCCCAGGGCCTAGAGTAGAGCTTGGCACTTAACTGGCATTTACCATTTACAGAAGAAACAGTTACATATGCAAATTAGGGGCTGGCACAGGTCTGGGTGAAGAGCCTGCTCAGGCAGGGTGGGGCCTTGCGAGCTGTCCTCTTGGAGCCGATGGGAAAGCCTGAGAAGGATGAGGATTCCGAGTCCCTGACTGGCCAGTGAAAATGTTAGTTGCTCAATCGTCTCTGACTCTTTGCAGCTCCATGGACTGTAACCTGCCAGGCTCCTCTGTCCATGGGATTCTCCAGGCAAGAATACTGGATCGAGTTGCCATTCCCTTCTTCAGGGGATCTTCCTGACCCAGGGATCGAACCTGGGTCACCCGCACTGTAGGCAGATTCTTTACTGTCTGAGCCACCAGGACAGCACAGCAACCACCACCCCCGCCCCCGCACCC
>SJYQ01032588.1:0-22901 GCA_006410935.1 Redunca redunca
CAGAGGACGAGATGGTTGGATGGCATCACCGACTCAATGGACCTGAGTTTGAGCAAACCCTGGGAGATGTGAAGGACGAGGAAACCTGACTTGCTGCAGTCCATGGAGTCGCAAAGAACCGGATAGGAGTTAAGCGACTGAACAACAACAAATCCTTCGATACTCCCCGGAGTTTTACTTTTATAGTACGTTGTGAATTTTCACTAAATCAGAGATAGGATTTTGAAAATGCCTTGCTCGTGCCATGGTCTACCTTATGAATGAAGAAATGCAAAAAATTCCTACTATCGTCAAAGAGATCGATAGCTGGAGAGGTTTAAATTAACACTGCCGTTTGTGCAATGTAGTATTTTTATGGTTTCACTTTTTATATTTAGAATCGTCAAAAGTTCCAGCCAAAAAAAAAAAAAAAAANAAAAAAAAAAAGACGTGAAACCACTGAATGGCTGAAGTAGTATTTAATGAAAGTTTATTCTGTACACACTAAAAAATGACCAAACTGGGAGCACTCAAACCAAAACATGGAATGAGCGTCAGAGGTATATTGTTTTAAAGCATCTTAATAGGGTGGAGGCGTGCTTGAGTACTAAGTTGCTTCAGTCGTGTCTGACTCTTTGCGACCCTTATGGCTATAAATTTCTCTTCCCTCTTGATACTAAGAATAGCTCGATTTCTCCTAAGCCATTATAATAGTTTGCTCGTGTAACTGATCTTATTTTCTTCTTGAATTGGCTGCTGAGGTTTCTCAAAGCAGAACTATGAGCTATCTTTTGTCAGTATACAGGAGTGTACAGTGGGTAAGTTCTAATCCCGTCCTATCCCTGGCTCCATCTTATTTATCCCTACTTTGTTTTCCTTTTCTCACTTTATTTACTTGCACTTAATTATTTTTTTAAAAGATGAGACATTTCTTCAGTTAACTTCTATGAAAAAAGCACCAGAAAAGGCATTGGGAACACAAAAATATATCATTCAGTGATATCAGTGGGCACAGATGAAAGCACTTGATGTTCTGCAAGTGAAGACAAAAGTTACATTACAGGGGAAAGGGAGAAAAGAGCTAAGTAAATCACTAAATCATGATCAGAATCCAGTCATACAACCCAGACACTGGAACTAGTGGAGCCAAACTGGGAATCAACAGGAAAGAAGACTTATTAATACATCTCCTCTCTCTGGGAGAAGATGAAAAATGCTTGTACTGTCCTCATAGTATGTAATATTCTCTTCTGGATTCCGTTACTAGTTACATAGATGGATATTTTCTGGAGCTAGATTTGCCTGTGCCATAGAATTTTATTTGTGAATTTGCATTCTGTCCTAATTCCCTTACTATCCTTGATAAGCTGATCCTAGTCAAAGCCTTGTCTTGCAATACTGGGAAAAGAAATTTTGACTTCCTGCCAGATCGTGATAGCGTTCCCACACAGATAAAGAAGTAGACTTGTGCAAAGTTTCTGCCCTCCAGAGACTTTCAAACCGCCTAGGGAGATGAGATGTAAACATTCCACAAGTTATCTCATTAAATTATCACATGTTGCTCCAGATTTCTAAAATGACAAAGATGAGCCTTAAGAGTAGTGAATTTTTTAAAGTGATTTTTAACATAAAAATTGGGCTTCCCTGGTGGTTCAGATGGTAAAGAATCTTCCTGCAATGCAGGAGATGCGAGTTCAATCCCTGGGTGGGGAAGATCCCCTGGAGAAGCAACTGGCAACCCACTCCAATATTCTTGCCTGGAGAATTCTATGGATGGAAGAGCCTGACAGGCTACAGTCCATGGGGTCACAGAGTCAGACAGGACTGAAGTGACTTAGCTTGCACACTGGTGTAGTATATATGTGTATATGTGCATTATATAAGATACTTGATTATATTTACATGGACTGAGTGACTAACACTTTCACATTCAACATAAATAATCCTGAAGAATCTGCCTTTGCCTGTTTCATGTCCTATTAATGTCCAATCAAAGCAGATCACAATAGACTAGTACAGCCACTTCAACTGCTAGAACCTAAAGTAGGAATTGACTACCTGTGCTTTTGCACAAACTTTGGAAATAATTTTTAAAGCTTATAATTTAAACTTTAGTCCATAAATATGTTGTATGAAATCTTGATCCTGCTTGGGAATTTGCAGTCATAAATCAGGACACTAATTGTATTTAAACAAATGCTTTTTAAATGAATTTACCCTTAATGCAACTTACATAGGGCTTCCCTGGTGGCTCAGTGGTAAAGAACTCACCTGCCAAGCAGCAGACGCCAGTTGGATCCCTGGGTTGGGAAGATCCCCTAGAGAAGGAAATAGCAACCCACTCCAGTATTCTTGCCTGGGAAATCCCATGGACAGAGGAGCCTGGCAGACTACAGTCCTTGGGATCACAAAGAGTCAGACACAGCTGAGCACAAACACACACATACGTAGCTTAGATAATTCTTCATTTCTTAAATAATGCAGTTGATTTAATGTAAATGTTAAACTAAAGTATGCATGTGCTAAGTTGCTTTAGTTGTGTCTCACTATTGCCTATATATTTAACCCATTTTTAAATTAAAATATGTCTTTAGTCCACATGGACTTTTTAAACTTAATCTCTTCTGTGAAGCCTTTTACTGTACACTCCCCATCAGGCATGGTTGATTATTTCCATCTCTGCTGATACAAACAGATGCTGCATACACCTCAAAGTATTGCATTTACCACACTGTCCTGTAATTTAAGTGTCTGTCTCCATTAGGAGACTGTGAGCATCTTGAGGACAGGGAATATATCTTCCTAGTTTTGCATCTATAGTGTCAACCATGATGCCTTTGCATGTAGAAGACACTCTACAAACCTTTCTTGCCTAAGTGTAACTGATGGATCAATGACCACTTTATTGTACAACTGGAACTTTTAACTTTCCCTGAAACCAAATTTATACAACTTTCTTCACAGATAATTTGTTAAGAATGACATTCTTTCTTTTGGTTATTCTAAACTAAAAGTGATTTTATTAAACGTAGAAACAATTGAATGGTACATATTTTTNCAACTGGAACTTTTAACTTTCCCTGAAACCAAATTTATACAACTTTCTTCACAGATAATCTGTTAAGAATGACATTCTTTCTTTTGGTTATTCTAAACTAAAAGTGATTTTATTAAACGTAGAAACAATTGAATGGTACATATTTTTATCACCTATAAAATTCTTCATATACAATTATTTTAAATTTATTTTACTACCATATAAAACATACTTTTAAAACATAAGACATATAATTTGACAAACATATTCTCCAGCTTAGCATAAATGTTTAACATGGTAATGAGCCAACTTTAAGAAGAAAGTTGCTACAAAGCTAAGGCATGTGATTGCTTTTGAATGATTTTTTGCAAAATTTTGATTATGTATTTCATACAAAGGAATGCAAGTGAAACACAGGTTTGATATTTTTCTTTTTTTTTCCTCTTTGAAACATTAAGATTCCTTCTCATACTTAATCTAAAGATGAAAGATTGTCAAGAATTCAAAAGGAATGACATTTATTTTTAAAGGAAGAATATCCATTAGTTCTGCAACCTTAAGGACTATAAGCTCCACACCACAAGGTGAAAGTGAAAGTCGCTCAGTCCTGTAGGACTCTTTGAGTCCTCCTCTTTGCGTCCTCCTCTTTGCGTCCTCCTCTTTGTGACCCCATGGACTGTAGTCGGCCAGGCTCCTCTGTCCATGGAATTCTCCAGGCCAGAATACTGAACTGGGTAGCCATTCCCTTCTCCAGGGGATCTTCCCAACCCAGGGACTGAACCCAGGTCTCCAGCATTGCAGGCGGATTCTTTACCGTGTGAGCCACCAAGAGTACCTCTGGAAAAGGTTAGCAGAGACATTACTTTGCTGACTAAGGTCCGTCTAGTCTAGGCTATGGTTTTTCCTGTGGTCATGTATGGATGTGAGAGTTGGACTGTGAAGAAAGCTGAGCACTGAAGAATTGATGCTTTTGAACTGTGGTGTTGGAGAAGACTCTTGAGAGTCCCTTGGACTGCAAGGAGATCCAACCAGTCCCTTCTGAAGGAGATCAGCCCTGGGATTTCTTTGGAAGGAATGATGCTAAAGCTGAAACTCCAGTACTTTGGCGACCTCATGTGAAGAGTTGACTCATTGGAAAAGACTCTGATGCTGGGAGGGATTGGGGGCAGGAGGAGAAGGGGACAACAGAGGATGAGATGGCTGGATGGCATCACTGACTTGATGGACCAGAGTCTGAGTGAACTCCAGGAGTTGGTGATGGACAGGGAGGCCTGGCATGCTGTTGTTATTCATGGGGTCGAAGATCAACTGAACTGAACTGAAGATAACAGAATTAGTCAGAGACTGTCCTCAGGCAGGACACATTATTATTGTATAGTCCTTGTAAAGCCCAGACCTACTGCAGCCATGAAATTAAAAGACGCTTACTCCTTGGAAGAAAAGTTATGACCAACCTAGATAGCATATTCAAAAGCAGAGACATTACCTTGCCGACTAAGGTCCGTCTAGTCAAGGCTATGGTTTTTCCTGTGGTCATGTATGGATGTGAGAGTTGGACTGTGAAGAAAGCTGAGCACTGAAGAATTGATGCTTTTGAACTGTGGTGTTGGAGAAGACTCTTGAGAGTCCCTTGGACTGCAAGGAGATCCAACCAGTCCATTCTGAAGGAGATCAACCCTGGGATTTCTTTGGAAGGAATGATGCTGAAGCTGAAACTCCAGTACTTTGGCCACCTCATGCGAAGAGTTGACTCATTGGAAAAGACTCTGATGCTGGGAGGGATTGGGGGCAGGAGGAGAAGGGGACGACCCAGGATGAGATGGCTGGATGGCATCACCGACACGATGGACGTGAGTCTGAGTGAACTCCGGGAGATGGTGATGGACAGGGAGGCCTGGCGTGCTGCGATTCCTGGGGTCGCAAAGAGTCGGACACGACTGAGCGACTGAAGTGAACTGAACTGAACTCCCATAATTTACATTTTAAAGTAACAGAATTAGCCTGAAGGTTTAATCCAGAGACTGTCCTCAGGCAGGATACATTATTGTTATATAATCTTAAGGAATGTGAAGGGAAAAAAGTTTGTCCTTTCTTCCTCCTTGAGAATACCAGACCTCCCTCTCCTTGAGGACCCCTAGACTTCTTATCAACCTGCCTAGGAAATGACTCTCTCATTCCCCCCTTTTCTTTTAGGGGAATTACGTTGCCAAGGGAAAGGGGCGTCGTTTTCGTTCTGTCACGGGAGTGTATGTTCCTCGATTCTTTGTCTCATCACAACAAAGATTTGGAGCTGGAGCGCCGGACATTAAAGCCCCCTCGGCGTGTCACAGCTCTCAGGTCTTGGATAGACTGTCTTGTAGCTCTCAGGTCTCTAATGGACCATGTTATAGCTCTTAGACAAATCAGTGTTACACCTCAGTGTTACAGCTCTATTTTATTTAGAAGATGGCAGGAAAATCCATCCTCACGAGGCGTGAGGGCATGTCGATCTAAAAACACGAGGAGAAGAGTGCCCCAGCGCACAGGGGAGAGAGAGAGAGAGAGCTGGCTTTGGCTCTTCTATTTATATGTTTATCTCTCCCTGGGCCTGTCCTGTGTAAATTGGGCCAGCCAGAAGTGTTGTTTGTTTTACCTGAGGTCCTCAGACCTTCTTTTGTTTCATTTTCTCGGGGTTTTCCCTTCCTTGTCTGCAGCCACCGCCATTTTGGACTCCTTTTCCCTGTTCTACCTACCTAACAGTTCCATACCTACTTCCTGCTGTTTAGGGGCGTGGTCCCTAAATTGTTGAGGCAACATGTTCTCCTAACCCTCATATTGAGGGTCTCTGATCCAGGAGCCCCAAGTAATAGTTAGAGGAGGCTGTGGCACTCATAGGAGCTTGGACAACCATTTGTAACTTAAAAGCTTTTTAGACGGTTAGAAAACCCCATTATACAGTGACAGACGTAAGGCAAAATAGTCATTAAACCAAGTTAAAATCAAAATGAAAAGTCACATTATGTCCATAGTCACATCAGTCCATCTTAAGGTTGTTAGATGTCATCAGTTTAAGAAGAGGCATCACATGCGATTGTTGAAGGTATTTGCAGACTTGGAGAAAGTCTTTTCCTTGAAGTGGAGATGTCCACCCTGGGAAGCCTCCCACTGATGAAGAGGGGAGTGCTCCGCAGACCCAGCAGTTAGACTGATTGTGAAATGCTGCATAGGAGTGAGCCCAGGACAGGAAGGCATTGTGTTGAGGATCAAATGGCAGACTCAGGATTTTTGGAATCAGCAGAAGTACGCTCACATAGATTATCAGGCCCAGCCTTCCCAAAGGGGCTCGGGGGGTTGGCCCCCAGATCCCAGTGTTTTTATGAGGATCTTGGTTCCTGGCTCAAATAGAGGCTTGCTTGACTCAGAGGCTGGGTCAGGAGTCATCTCCCGGAGTTTTGTTAATGCCTGTTGAAAAGCTGAGAGCTGAGTTGTATAACTAGTTAATTCCAAGGCTTCAGGATCTGTAGCAATGCCTGATATTTAAGAAGCCTACTGTCTGTCATCCAAATATTAACCTTAGAATTTAAGATTCCGTTCATATCATGAGAAGTCAGTACAGTAAGTTTTCATCCATTAATTATTTTTAAAGCTTCAGGTGCTAATAAAGCCACTCCCCCAATTACTCTTAGGCAGTGGGGCCACCAACGTGAAATTACATCTAATTCTCTGCTTAGATAAGCAATAGTTTGCTGGTGAGGCCCTCGAGGTTGTATCAAAACTCCCAAGGCCATACCTTTTCTTTCAGTGACAAAAAAATTAAATTCTGACCCTGTGGGCAAGCTCAGAGTGAGAGCTTGCAGGAGAGCAGTCTGAAGAACCGTAAAAGCCTTTTGAGTATCTGGAGACCAAACCAGTTTGTCGGTTCAGGCCTGCCAAGTTTCAGCTATAAGTTTATATAAAGGCTGGGCAAGTTCCCCATAACCCGGAATCCAAATGTGACAGTAGCCTGTGATTCCCAAAAATCCTCTCAATTGTCGTAAAGTCATAGGTAGGGGATGATTTCAGTTCAGTTCAGTTCAGTTGCTCAGTCATGTCTGACTCTTTGGGACTCCATGAATCGCAGCACACCAGGCCTCCCTGTCCATCACCAACTCCCGGAGTTCACTCAGACTCACGTCCATCGTGTCCGTGATGCCATCCATCCATCTCATCCTCTGTCGTCCTCTTCTCCTCCCGTCCCCAATCCCTCCCAGCATCAGAGTCTTTTCCAATGAGTCAACTCTTCACATGAGGTGTCCAAAGTACTGGAGCTTCAGCTTCAGCATCATTCCCTCCAAAGAAATCCCAGGACCGATCTCTTTCAGAATGGACTGGTTGGATCTCCTTGCAGTCCAAGGGACTCTCAAGAGCATTGGTTTGAAAGTGAAGTCGCTCAGTCATGTCTGATTCTTTGCGACCCCATGAACTATAGCCCACCAAGCTCCTCTGTCCTTGGGATTCTCCAGGCAAGAATACTGGAGTGGGTTGCCATTTCCTTCTCCAGGGGTATTTCCCGACCTAGGGATCGAACCCAGGTCTCCCGCATTGCGGGCAGAGCTTTAACCTCTGAGCCACCAGGGAAGCCTAGGGGATGATTTAGTATAGGTTTCATTCTCTATGGCCCTAGTCCCTTCTGATATGATTAGGCCCAGATATCTAACAGGTTATTGACAAAGCTGAGCCTTTTCTCTTGATGCCTTGTAACTGCAGCCTGCCAGAAAGTTTGAGAAATATTCTGAGGCTCGTGAACAAGCTTTCTCTGTCCCAGCACAGAGCAGAATATCATCTACATATTGTAATACCACTGCTTCGGAGCTATTAAAAGATTTGTAAATCCCGTGACAAACTTTGTCCAAATAAGTGAGGATTGTCACGAAATCCCTGGGACGAAACTGTCCAAGTTAACTGAGAAGCTGGCTGCTTAGGGTCTTCAAAGTCAAATAGAAATTGACTTTCCTCCGCCAAAGGCACTGAATAGAAGGCATCTTTCAAATCAATTACTGAGAAATATTTGGCTCCTTCAGGAATTTCAGACAATAGAGTATAAGGACTAGGCACCACGAGGTGTAAAGGAACTACAGCCTCATTTATTATTTGTAAACCTTGAACTAGTCTCCACTTACCATTTGATTTCTTTCTCCCGGGGGTGCTTCATGAAGAGGCAACAGCTTGTGTGGCTGTTGCCCAGTCCCTCTGGCTGCTCTGCGCACATGACCCCAGGGATAGATTGGAGAAACCTGCTTTCTTTCTTTGTCTCCTGTCCTCCATCTCATCTAGCAAAGTAGGAGGACTGGAGGGAGCTGAAGGGGTCAGACCCAAATCTATACCCTTGGGACAGAAGTCTGACTTATTCGCAGAGAGAAAAGGGGCAACACATAGGCCACTTCTACCCATTTCCCTTGTTTTCTACAGAACCGGCCTAATTGTAAAACAGTATTATACTTAAGAGAACCTCCAATGGATACCCTGGCCATGCAGTATCAATAGGAAGACCACGTGTGTCTTTTTAAGCCCTGGGGATCAAAACTATCCGTTTTTCAGGATACAGTTCAAAGGATGAGGCTGGAGTTGTTAGCTCCCATCTTGTCCTGAAGAATCCCGGACCAGCCCCCAAGATGAAAGGTTGTTGCTAAATCACGCAAAGACGCCAGGATTCTTGGCCTCTGGAGGAGAAGAATTCAATCCATTCAATCAGGGGCCAGAGATGAGGCTTGATCGCCCAGAGCTTTTGTGTAATAAAGTTTTATTAAATTATAAAGGAGATAGAGAAAGCGTCTGACATAGACATCAGAAGGGGGCAGAAAGAGTACCCCCTTGCTAGTGTTAGCAATGGAGTTATATACTCTCCAATGAATCCAAAGAATGTCTGGAGGTTGTAAAGACCTCACCAGACCTACTCCCATAATTTACATTTTAAGGTAACAGAATTAGTCAGAAGGTTTAATCCAGAGACTGTCCTCAGGCAGTATACATTATTATTATATAATCCTTGTAAAGACCAGACCTACTCCCATAATTTACATTTTAAGGTAACAGAATTAGCCATCCAGAGACTGTCCTCAGGCAGTATACATTATTATTATATAATCCTTGTAAAGACCAGACCTACTCCCATAATTTACATTTTAAGGTAACAGAATTAGCCAGAAAATTTAATCCAGAGACTGTCCTCAGGCAGGATACATTATTGTTCTATAATCTTAAGGAATGTGGAGGGGAAAAAAAGTTTGTTCTTTCTTCCTCACTGAGAATTCCAGACGCTCTCTCCTTGGGGACCCCTAGACTTCCTGCCTAGGAAATGACTCTCTCCCTGGGATGGCAGGTGCTGAGGGGATGTCTCATGTTGTTACAGGGGTTGGTGACAGTCCAGGATGTGGCCGTGTCTCTAACCTGGGAGGAGTGGGAGCATCTGGGCCCAGCACAGAAGCACTTCTTCAGGGAGAGTGCACCGAAGGATCATGGGAATGTAATCTCACCAAGTAAGTGCTGGGCCTCTGCCTGTCTCCAGCTAGGTGTGACTGGTGGAAGGCTTGCTTAAGCTTGCTTAAGGCTTGAGTTCTTCACTATTACACAGAGTATTACGCCAGTCGTTCTTATCTGTTTCTCCCTGTGTTCTTATGAAGTGGGGTTAGGGGAAGAGAGATGGGTTGGTGGGTGTAGGCACAGGTAAAAAGGAAAGAAACAGGATTTGTACAGGTAAGCACATTTGACAGGTTAATTAAAATAATTTAACTTCAGGAGTGGCTTCATAGGGAACATGAAAAAGGCTTTGGGGGCGTTGTTTCTCTGCTAGCACTTTCTTAATCACTCTTGCCAGGGTATGAAATGTCAGCAACTCGTATTTTAATATTTCAGGTTCAGAAACCAGAATTGAGAACAAAGAGTTGGTTCCAAAGCAAGAAATTCTAGAAGAAGTAGAGTCTCAAAGGCAGCTACAAGGATTTCAGGAGAAGCCTCCCCTATCTTCTGAGTGTGGTGATGCCCAGCAGGACAGGAGAGAGAAGCCCTTGGGAGACCCCTCATCGCTGAAATGTGAAAATTCTCCTGAAGATCAGGGAGTCACCCACATCTCAGATCTCAGGAATGATCCCAGCGAAGAAGGAGATGTCAAAAACAAAGAATTCAGGACCAGTGCCGAGGGTTCAGACTTTGTTCCTGGTCCGTACGTCCCAACAGCAGGGAGACCCATCACTGGGGATCAATATGGGAACAACTGCCAACACAGGATAGACATGGTGAAACCTCATGAATCTCTCAACAGCGAGGAAAATCGCCATCATCCAGGCCTATTTGAGACTCAGAGGTGGTTCCATGAAGAAAGACCTTACGCGTGTGACACCTGTGAGAAGAGCTTCAAACAGCGTTCCGACCTCCTTAAACACCATCGCATCCACACCGGGGAGAGGCCCTACACGTGTCCCAAGTGTGGGGACAGCTTCCGACAGAGGTCGAATCTCAGTCGACATCAGAAAACCCACCTGAGGGAAAAGCACTACACGTGCAAGGCGTGCGGGGAGACCTGCCTCACCTCCAGTCGTTTCAGACACCAGAGGACACACAGGGGGGAGCGGCCCTACACGTGTGAGGAGTGCGACAAGAGCTTCAAACGCTGCTCCGACCTCTCCAAACACCAGCGGATCCACACCGGGGAGAAGCCCTACGGCTGTCCTGCGTGCGGGAGGCGCTTCAGTCAGAGGGCGACCCTCGTTAAGCACCAGCGGACACACACCGGAGAGAAGCCCTACACGTGTCCCAAGTGCGGGGACAGCTTCCGACAGAGCTCACACCTCAGCCGGCACCAGAGAACCCACCTGGGGGAGAAGCACTACACGTGCACGGCGTGCGGGGAGACCTGCCTCACCTCCAGTCGTTTCAGACACCAGAGGACACACAGGGGGGAGCGGCCCTACACGTGTGAGGAGTGCGACAAGAGCTTCAAACGCTGCTCCGACCTCTCCAAACACCAGCGGATCCACACCGGGGAGAAGCCCTACGGCTGTCCTGTGTGCGGGAAGCACTTCAGTCAGAGCGCGACCCTCGTTAAACACCGGAGAACTCACACCGGAGAGAAGCCTTACAGATGTCTCGACTGTGGGGGCAGCTTCAGACAGAGATCACACCTCGTCCGACACCAAAGAATCCACAGAAATAAAGTCCCATCATTTTGACCTGCTTCTGCATGAGTCGTTTTATTCCCTTTTCTCTTTCCCTCCTTCTCTTTTCTCTCTCTTTCCAGAAACTCTATTCTTTGAATATTTCAGTCATCATGGATTGTATTGCCTTTTGCCATCACACCCAAGATAGACTGAGTTCAACTAGGCTCGGGATGCCCTCTGAGAGCCTGTTGGCCCTGAAGGAGGAGGGTCTGAGTCAGGAGCACCCCCTTATCCCCAGACCATATTTTCAGCAAGAGCAAAGGTGACCCATCAGAGTTCTGCCCTTGTCACTCTTCAGGGACCTCCACTTTTGGACCAAAGTTTTTTTTTTTTCTTTAGAACTTTTTATTTTGTATTGGGGTATAGCTGATTAACAATGTTGTGATAGTTTCAGAGGAATAGTGAAGGGACTCAGCCATGCGTATACATGTACCCATTCTCCCCCGAACTCTCCTCCCATCCAGGCTGCCACATACCATTGAACAGAGAGAATTCCATGTGCTACAATAGGTCCTTGTTGGTTATTCATCTTAAATATAGCAGTGTGTATGTTGCAAGAAGGGGGACCCCTTCCAGGACCCGAAACTGGGCTCTTGACTAATACTTGGAAATAAATTGTCCAAGGAGACATGTGCTGACAAAGCAAGAGATTTTACTGGGAAAGGGCACCCGGGTGGAGAGCAGCAGGGTAAGGGAACCCAGGAGAACTGCTCTGCCGTGTGGCTCGCAGTCTCGGGTTTTATGGTGATGGGATTAGTTTCCGGGTGGTCTTTGGCCAATCATTCTAATTCAGAGTCTTTCCTGGTGGCGCACGCATCACTCAGCCAAGATGGATGCTAGCGAGAGGGATTCCGGGAAGTGGACGGACACACGCTGTCTCCTTTCGACCTTTTCCGAACTCTTCCAGTTGGTGGTGGCTTATTAGTTCCATATTCCTTATCAGGATCTCCGGTCATAAAACAACTCATGCAAATGGTTACTATGGTGCCTGGCCAGGGTGGGCGGTTTCAATCAGTGTGCTTCCCCTAACATGTACATGACCTTCCCAAATTCCATAACTATCCCTCTCTGCCAGTAACCATAAGTTTGTTTCATGTCTGTGAGTCAGTTTTATAAGTTCAAAATATTTTTTTTAATGAAGGTGAGTCCTTTTTTTTTTTTTTTAGTACTGATGTTCTCCATGGGATTTATTTACTTCTTTAGAAATGTGGTATCTCAGTGCCCTGACAAGGGGTCGAACCAGCACCCCCTTGCATTGGAAGATGAAGACTTAACTGCTGGGCCACCAGGGAAGTCCCTACTTATATATTTTGAATTGTGATATTCCACCAAAAAACATGGACAAGTTTATTGTGAAGTATTGCCAACATACAGGCAAGCGTAGACTAGAACAATTTTAAAGAACGTTCACAAATACACCACACAGATGAATCAATTCTTGTGTAGGAGATATTTGCTTCATATCATTTTTAAGGAAATAACACACTTGTAATAAATACCATGTATACTCATGAGCCCTCCCTAAACCCATTCCCCTCACCTTCAAGCTGACCCATTACCCAAGAAGATGACGTGTCTGTAGCTGTCCAGCATCACGTCCCTGTAGAGGGCCTTCTGAGCCCAGTCCGGCGTGTCCCACTCTTGCCTGCTGAAGTACAGAGCCTTGTCCTCAAAGGACAGCAACCCCTGGAAACACAGAGATTCACAGCTGCAGCTTCTACTACAGCTCTGTGGGCCACAGTATTATTATTGTCCTACAGCCGAGGCTCATCCAGTTAATTAGCAGACTCGGCTCAACTCGTCTCCAACCCTCAGGTCACGCATGTTCTTTCTTCCACACTAGAGTCACACGTGTTCTCTCTGGAAGGACACATGGTCAGTATGTGAGGCTTCTCTGGCCGTTTGGTCTCTGCGGTGGTCACTCAACTCTACTCTGGCAGCATAGACAACAGGAGAGTGGACGGGTGTGGCTGTGACCCCATGAAACCACTCCCAGGTCCAGGTGAGTTCGCTGACCCTGCTCTGTGCGCTCCTGCCTTCCTCATCACGCGGTTCTTCTGCCCAGTTCTCATACGAAAGAGACGGTGCCCTCCCAGGAAGGCACTGAGAACAGGGCAGCGTGCGGGCTGATCCCACAGGGATGGACAGGCTACTGGGACTCACTAGGCAGGCAGGAGCTTCTGGGCTGGCTGTCGGGGGTACCACTATCCGCCAGGTCTGAAGAGGGAGGAAGGGAGGGCTCACTGGGATCCAGAAAGTTGTTGGAGGAGCAAGACTGGAGCCGGGGCCTCAGGGGAGGCAGCCCAACAGGAGAGGCTGTGGAGAAACCTCCAAAGACTTTCCCTGTGTGGTCCTCACCCCTCCTCTCCTCTCCCCCTGGGCCCTGAGGTCATTCTCTCGTCTCCTCCAGGGTCTTAAGCAAATGAGTCTTTTCCCTTTTCCCCATTGTGATATTGTGATTTAAATAAGAAATGTATATTTGGTCTTCCTGCCTGTTCTGGCACAGAATTCCTAAAGTGCTTGGAATTTCTTAGGGGATAAGTGCAGAGGAGCATCTTTTAATACTTGGGCTTTTCTCTTTGTTTTTTTGTTTGTTTGTTTGTTTTTAATAGTTCACAAATATTTATTTAATGCCTACTATCTGCTAGACACAGTCCCAGTGCTGGGAATACAGAAGCAACTAAACAGACAAAAGGTCTCTACTCATAGCATTATCCTCTAGTGGGGGAGATAGTTTACAAGCAAATAAATCCATATGAAGAAATTTATTATGAAGAATTGTCTCATGCTACTGTGGAGGCTGAGAAGTCTCAACTTACTTTTGGCTGTGTTGGCTCTTCGTTGCTGCTCGTGGGCTTCTCTAACCGAGGCAGCAAGGCTTACTCTTTGTTGCGGTGTGCAGGCTTCTCATTGCAGTGGCTTCTCTAGTTGCGGAGCACAGGCTCTAGGTGCGCAGGCTCCGTAGTTGTGGTGCACGGGCTTAGTTGCTCCACAGCATGTGGGATCTTCCTGGACCAGGGATCGAATCTGTGGCCCATGCATCGGCAGGAGGATTCTTATCCACTGTGCCACCAGCCATCAGGGAAGCCCTCAGTTTCTGAAGTAGCTGCACAGCCACACAGGTGAGAGAAGCGTCTTGTTATCATAACAAATCCCTCAACATCTGAGTTTCATGTTAATGAGGAAAACTCCTAAGGATACACCTAGTTGCCAGGGGCCAAGGCATGTGAGCAAGTTAGAACCCTAGCACCTGAGGGGAGGGGACAGGCTGGGGTTCAGTCAGTCCCCAGAGGTCAATGACTCAGCCCATCACACCTACACAAGGAACCTCCATAAAAATGCAGACACTGGTTGCTGAACTGGTGGAGGTGCTGGGGGCGTGCCCGGAGAGGGTTGGAAGCTCTACTGCCCTGCCCCCTGCATCCTGAGCATCTCTTCCATCTGGCTGGTCCTGAGTTCTATCCTTTTACAATGAACCAGTGATAAGTAAACTGTTTTTCTCAACATTTATTTATTTGGCTGCGTCGGATCTTAGTTTCAGCAGGCGGGATCTAGTTCCCTGACCAGGGATTGAACCTGGGCCCACTGAACTGGGAGCTGTGGGGGTCTTAGCCACTGGACTACCAGGGAAGTCTCTAAACTATTATTTCTGAGTTCTGTGAGCCACTCTAGCAGATCAGTGGAATCTGGTCAGGGAACTAAGATCCCACATGCCTTCAAGCAGCTAAGCTCTGACGGGTGCCGCGCTGAAAGATCCTGCAAGCCACAACTAAGACCCAGTGCAGCCAAACACGTTTCTTTTAGGTGGTATGCATGCTGAGGTGGGGAAACAGTGGACATAGCGCCAGACTTCATCTTGGGGGGCTCCAAAGTAACTGCAGATGGTGACTGCAGCCATGAAATTAAAAGACGCTTACTCCTTGGAAGAAAAGTTATGGCCAACCTAGATAGCATATTCAAAAGCAGAGACATTACTTTGCCGACTAAGGTCCGTCTAGTCAAGGCTATGGTTTTTCCTGTGGTCATGTATGGATGTGAGAGTTGGACTGTGAAAAAGGCTNGTTGGTGATGGACAGGGAGGCCTGGCATGCTGCGATTCCTGGGGTCGCAAAGAGTCGGACACGACTGAGCCACTGAACTGAACTGATGCTGAAGTTGTTGTATATTCTATAAAGTATTCTATATATGTCAATCAATTCAAGATTTTTTTAATTTAAATTTATTTATTTTAATTGGAGGCTAATTACTTGACAATATTGTATTGGTTTCGCCGCACATCAACAGGATCAGTTCAAGGCTGTAGACAGTGTGGTTCATATACTCTATGTCTTTAATATTTTGTCTAGTTGTTCCATCAACTTCTGAAAATGGAGTGTTACAATTTCCAATTATAAAATTGCTCACTTTTCTTTTTTTTATTTCTGTCAGTTTTTACTTTGTGATTTTGGAGGCTGTGATATTAAGTACATAATATATTAATAACCCAGAATTCTAAATTTTGTGTATAACACTGAAATTGCATTCATAATTGTAACCCAAATTATACATTAAACAATTACTCACCTTGGTGAATTGATCCTTTTATCATCATAAAATCCTTCTATATCTAAGATAATATCCTTGTTCTTGAATTCTATTTTATCTGATATTAATATACCCACTACAGCTTTCTTATGATTAGTGTTTTCATTGTATACTCTTTTTCATCTTTTGAATTTTCTGTACTTAAAATATCTTTTACATAAATCAGACCAATTTTTTTTAGCTCAGTCTCCCAAATGATATCTAATCAAACTTAGAAGCTTTAGCACAGCAAACTATAAGAAAAATGAAAAGACAGACTGCTATATAATTTTTGCAAATTATGCGACCAACAAGGACCTACTTTCCAAAATATACAAACAGCTCATACAACTCAATAACAAAATACCAAACAATCCAATCAAAAAAATGGGCAGATGATCTAAATAGACATTTCTTCAAGGAAGACATCCAAATGGCCAACAGGCACATGAAAAGATGCTCAATATTGCTAGTCGTAGCAACATTTCAGCCAAAACTACAATGAGGTACTACTTCACACAAGTCAGAATGGACATCATTAATAAGCCTACAGAGAAATTCCTGGTTGTCCAATGGTTAGGGCTCTGCACTTCCATTGCAGGAGGTAGGGGTTTGATCCCTGGTCAGAGAACTAAGATCCTACCTGCCTTGGGGCAACTGAGCCCATGTGACACCCCTAGATTCTATGCACCGTGATGAAAGATCCCACGTCTCAATGAAGACACTGTGTGCAGCAACGCAAACCCAGTGCAGTCTAATTTTTAAAAGGTAATGTTATTAGCAGGAGAAAGATAAAGCAGAAACAAGGACACAAAGAGCCCTTGTCAGCTAATGCAGATTGTTAATATCCTTTTGGCTGCCTATAACCCTCTTATCCCATCAGGTTGATCCTTGTGCAGAAGGAATCTCAATCAGTGCTACTTTTCATCTTGGTTGCACATTGATTAACACAAGAATTTTAAAAATTATTTTTATTGAAGTATAGTTGATTTATAATATTGTGTTAGTTTCTCATGGACAGCAAAATGATTTGGTTATCACTTTTTCAGATTCGTTATAGGTTATTATAAAATATTGAGCATAGCTCTCTGTGCCACACAGTAGGTCCTTTTTGTTTACCCATTTTAGATATAGTAGTTTGGATATGTTATTTCCAAATTCCTAACTTATCCCCACTTCAGGACCTTTTCCCTTTGGTAAGAAGTTTGTTTTCTATGTCTGTGAGTCTGTTTGTTTTGTAAATAAGTTTATTTGAATCATTTTTTAGATTCCACATATAAATAATATTTGTCTTTCTCTGTCTGACTTACTTAATTTAGTATGATAATCTCTAGGTCCATCCTAGTCACTTCAGTCATGTCCAACTCTTAGTGACCCTTTGGACTGTAGCCCACCAGGCTCTTCTGTCCAAGGGATTCTCCAGGCAAACCATACTGGAGTGGATTGCCATGACCTCCTCTAGGGGATCTTCCCAATTCAAGAATCGAACCTCCATCTCTTATGTCTCCTGCATTGGCAGGCAGTTTCTTTACCACTAGCGCCACTTGGGAAGACCAATATTTGGAGGTCTGTACAACAGGAGATAGTGCATAATTATTTCATCAATTCACTGCCTTCTATTCATCATGAATTTCTCCATGTTGATGATAGGCTGAACACATACTGAAAGTTTTCTCACATTTCTTATATTTGTAGTGTTTTTCTCCTGCATGAATTTTCTGGTGTTGAATAAGAGAAGAACTCTGGCTAAAGGCTTTGTCACAATCATTGCATTTATATGGTTTCTCTCCAGTGTGAGTTCTTAGATGCTTCGTCAGGGATGAGCTCTGGCTGAAGGCTTTCTCACATTCTTTACACTTGTAAGGTTTCTCTCCAGTATGAATTCTCTGATGTCTTATGAGAGCTGAGCGGTCACTGAAGGCTTTCCCACATTCATGACATTTGTAAGGTTTCTCCCCAGTGTGGGTTCCTTGATGTTGAATAAGAGCTGAACAGTAACTGAAAGCCTTCCCACATTCACTACATTCATAGGGCTTCTCCCCTGTGTGAGTTCTTTGATGTTGAGTAAGGCCTGACTTGTCACTAAAGGCCTTCCCACACTCTTTACACCCATACGGTTTTTCTCCAGTATGGACCCTCTGATGTTTAATAAGGGAGGAGGTGTCATTGAAAGCTTTCCCACACTCTTTACATTTATAGGGTTTCTCTCCAGTGTGTATTCTATGGTGCTGGATGAGGTACGTGCTTTGGTTGAAGGCCTTCCCACATTCATTGCACTCATAGGGCTTTTCTCCAGTATGAATGATATGATGCTGAATAAGGGCTGAACGGTGACTGAACGCTTTCCCGCATTCATTACACTCATAAGGTTTCTCTCCAGTGTGGATTCTCTGATGCTGAATAAGGGATGAGCTCCGGGTGAAGGCCTTTCCACATTCAGTACATACATAGGGTTTCTCTCCTGTGTGAATCCTCTGATGTAGGATAAAAGCTGAGTAGTAGCTGAAGGACTTGCCACACTCACTGCACTTCCAAGGCTTTTTCACTGAGTAAATCTTCTGATGTTTAACTGGGTTTGAACTTTCCCTGATTTCAGTATAATCCTCCATAGGATTTCTCTTGTGCTTAATTATGACTTGCCTTAAATCTTTCTTCTGATTTCCTTGCTGCCTTTCTAACATGCTTCCACATTCCCAGGTTTTTATCCATCTGGAGTCCCAGGAATCATCCTTTATAAGTCTTTCTATTATCAGCTCCCTTTCTGATGATACTCCTTCAGAAACTTCCTGCATTGAAAGGGACACTTTAGTTTCAGGTGTAGATTCAGAATCTGAAATAAATAAAGAGTACAGATATTTGTGTTCCCTGTGCGGAGAGAAAGAAAACTGCTGAGGTGGCAAGAAGTTAAAGAAAATTAAATTGATATCCTTTAAAAATGTTTGAATGTTCTCAGAAAAAGCCTCATGGCAATGGCAGGTGACAAAGTTTCAGTGAATAACAGAGATGGGAAAATGATGAAGCTGAAGCACAATACAAGGTCAGACAATGATGATGGTACACCTGAAAGAATGGAAAACTGAAGACTAGCCAGGGAAGAACATAAGCAGGCAGGATGAAAATAAATGTCAATAAAATAACTGAGGAAGTGGGCAGGATGGGGGGATGAAAACACAGGTGGAGATTGGGCAGTTTTGAAAAAGTATTGGACAAAAAAATCGTTTACATGAAGACATATATTAATGACAACCATATTTGATTTTTAAAATCATTATCTTTAGTCCTTTTTTAAAAGCAGATTTTTTTTGTTTGTTTAGCGTATGCTTTCCCTATGATTTTGTGTCTCCACTAACCACTGCCCCCTCCCTCCCTTCATTCTTTCCTTCCCTTCTTTTCTTCCTCCCTTCCTTCTTTCCCTCTCTCTCACTTTTCTTTCTTCCTTCCTTTATTGCCAAAGTCAGATTTCTCAGATTTTGGATATCATCTCATCACACACTTGCTCCTGACTCACCACAGTCTGGTGTCTCTCCCCATCACTCAGTTATAATTGCTCTCACTAAAGTCTCTAACCATTTATATGTCACCTAAATCCAGTGGATCCTTTTCATCTGTACATCACCTGGGCCTCTCAACAGCACTTGACACCCTGTGCTCCTCCTAACAACATTTTCCTGGTGCTTTTCTCTCCATCTTATTGAGACAGAATTAACATACATTCTCTCTTGACTTCTGTATTACTAAACTCTCCAGGTTTTTTCTCCTGATCCCTACTTATTTGGAAGATTTCCTGCTGTTTCTTCTGAAATGTGGATGCTTCTCAGTGTTCTGTCTTAGGCTCCCCTCTTTGGTCCCTGCCCCCTCCCACTGTCTCCTTTAAAGACATCATCCGACTTCACGCTGGTCTAGTGGTTAAGAATGCAGGGGACATGGGTTTGATCCCTGCTCCAGGAAGATTCCACATGCTGCGGGGCAACTAAGCTCATGGACCTCAACCAGTGAAGCCCCCACACCCTAGAGCCCACGCTCCACAGCGAGAAGCCACTGCAACCAGAAGCCCACGCACCCCAGGTAGAAGGTAGACCTTGCTCTCCGAAACTAGGGAAAGCCCAAGCAGCAACAAAGACGTCACAGCCAGAAAAATAGAAAGAATGAACAAACGGAATTATATGTGTGTGTAAAGAGCTGTCCTTTTTCAGTTCCACAGATGGTGAACTGTTACCTGCCAGGAGAGAAAAGAAGCCCAATTCTGAGCTCAAAGTGATCAGGGGTCCCCTACGGGATCAGAGCTCTCTGGATCGTAAGCAAAACGATGGCATTTAGATGTCATTAGTCACCGTGGAAGCTTTATGTCACAGTAAGCAGTATGCATTGAAAAATAACTTTCTTACCCCAAAATACCAGGTTCCCGCAATTCTCCACCTTCATATCCATGCCCATGTACCTTCGGGCAGAATTCATCAGTTCCTCCTCCACACAGGCGAAGTCCATTTCCTCATCCTTGACTGTCGTCAATTCCTGGAAGAATAAGTACATTCTTATAGGATTTGGTGATCCTTGAGGGAAGAGAACAATCTGGAATAGGAAGTTCTTTTTAATCTGAGCCTTAAAACTTTATTTTAACCATTTTAATGGAATATTCTAAATTTTCTAAGTATTAGTCTGTGTTAGGGAAAAGAGTAATAATAGCTAACGTTTATCTTTTTTTTCTATGTATTAAGTCCTTTTAACAATCTCTTGTAATAATAACTATATTAGGTAAGTACCATTATTAACATTATCTACAGATGTAAGGACAGATCTGAGATTTGGACCCAGGCAGTCTGACATCAAAGTTAGATTCTTTTTTTAAATTTATTTTTTATACAATTTTTACAGGTTACTAGCCAATATTAGAAAATATTGGCTATACTCCCCGTGTTGTACAATACATTCTCTTTTTGCAAATATTAGGCTGTGTCAGGTCTTAGTTGAGGGTCTTATTTGAGACACAAAAGATCTTAATTCTTGGAC
The DNA here is from genome assembly GCA_006410935.1 of Redunca redunca. Classification (NCBI taxonomy): domain Eukaryota; kingdom Metazoa; phylum Chordata; class Mammalia; order Artiodactyla; family Bovidae; genus Redunca; species Redunca redunca. The sequence goes on from SJYQ01032588.1 coordinate 20,758, forward strand.
TAGAGATTGAACTCACATCCTCTGCATTACAAGGCAGATTCTCAACCACTGGACCACCCTGTATGATACATTCTTGAGCCTGTTTTACACCCAATAGTTCGTACCTCCCACTCCCCAACCGTGTATCCCCCTCCAACCCTGCCACTGGTAACCACTAATTTTACATCTGTGAGTCTGTAAAGCTACCAGAATGCCACACTTTTGGCCTCCCCTCCCTGCCTCACTGGCCACATCTTCTCAGTCTCCTTTGCTGTTTCCTCTTTATCTCCCAGACCTCAAAGTGTTGGAAGCTACAGTAATAAGATCTCATCTCTTTTCTACCTACATTTATTTGCTAGTGATTACTGCTTCATAGTTTGAAATACCATTCATACAGATTCCTCCCAAATTTAAAGCTCCAGCCTGAGCTCCTCATAGAGCTTCAAGTCTTTGAGGAAAAATTACTTTGGTTCAGCTCTCCAGATGAGATTTCCACGAACCTCCGAAGTGACATGAAAGGAAGAAATGAGGACACACTCTGAACACCAAACTGAGATTTCATGGGAGGGAAATGAAACTCAAACTTGCCTGGAACTCAACAGGAAGAAGCTCTCCAGTAGGTTCCATTTCTTCTGTGCTCTGTTCTTGGGACAAAGAAACATCTTCCGTAGCCATAGCTGGAAGGAGCAGAAGTAAAGCCGTGAAGGGGATAAACTCTATCTTCCCACTTACAAATTCACAAGGACAAAAGCTATCACAAGCCAGAGAAATTATATACACAAGAGCTACTCTACTTAACTCAAAAGGATCAGATAAGGATAGAGAAAGATAATAACATGAAACACTTTGACCACAAAGCTAAATGCACACATAGTATGTCAATATTTTGGTACACTCTTATGGGAGTGGAAAAGTGTGACCTGTTCTTTACCACAAAAACAAGCACTGTGGAATATTCTCCCTTCCACAGCATCAGAGGGAATGTGTATGAGCACAGAAGCGCTAAAAGAGGAAGATGAAAGAGGGAAATGTATGACAAGGAGCCTTCTTAGTGATTTCCAAACATGATGTCTTACTGAGTTTCTCTACTTTGGGGTCTTCTCCTGACGTGTCTGTTTCCCTTTCCCATCATGCAGGGGCACCTAACCTTTTTATTCTTATCGAGGGTATTTCCTCCACTTGTCCCCACTTTCAACTCCATGTTTATTTGCATAATTCTTACCATTCTCCTCAACTTCAATGGTCAGATAATCCATGATCAGCTTTTCCTTGTCCTCTTGTTATTGCTAGGACTTCCTCCTAATTCACTGTTTCAGATGAGATAAACATGGACTTTTCAGCAATATATAATCCACTTCTTTGTATAAATCATTCAACTCTACCCTGAAGCTTCAGGGAGAGATTTTGGGGTTAGCCTTGCCCCACCCAGCTGACTTTGATGCTGGGAGGGATTGGGGGCAGGAGAAGGGGATGACAAAGGATGAGATGGCTGGATGGCATTACTGACTCGATGGACATGAATCTGAGTGAACTCCGGGAGTTGGTTGCTGGGGTCTAGCCCCGGTGGATCCAGGGAATTCGAAGCGTGGACAGCGTTGGCGAGGAAAGACTTATTTATTTATTAATATAAGATTAGATTAGGAAGAAATAGTGTAGTAGGAAAATTAAGTGGAGAAAAGAGGCTGAATAACTTGGTTTACGTGGAAAGCCAATAAAGTTCTAGACAAGCAGCTTGCACCATCTACGTTAGGCCACCGGCGCCCGTTTGAATATCGGAGAGTGCCCTGCCTTGGGCTCTCTCTCTCACGGATCTTAAAAGCCAGGACAAGTAAGTAGACATGGTAAGCCTCCATGCCCCAGATGGGAATTCAGCCTGAAATTAGAGTAAAGAAGAGACACGGGGGAAACCAGTCCTTCCAATGACTGGCTCCGGCCTCTATTGTTTAGAGGGCCTTTTATATCTTTTAGATTGTACATAGAGATCAATGGGTAATACAAAATTATACAGGGTTAGCAGTCCAGACTCTTATCTAAACCAGGCTTTTCTCTCTGCATACCTGACTGCAAACACAGGTCTTAGGTGATTTACATCATCTTCCAGCCCAAAAGGGCCGATTAACATTTTACAGCCTTTTTTCTGATAAGGGTTTGTCAACCAGAAGACT
>SJYQ01032615.1:8385-39330 GCA_006410935.1 Redunca redunca
AGTTTTTTAAACATTATAAAATCATTTTTAAAACATTATAAATGACAGAAATGCATATGAATAATAGATTGAAGAACTGAAAGGCATTGTAGTACAAAAGGAAGAAGACAATTATTTTAAAGCTTATTTTATCTCTACATCATTTGCATCCCACAGTCAAAAATATTCTGTCATCTGTTATTCAGCATAATTTTATAAAATTCAAGAACTGATTTTATAAATATTTTCTTAAAATTACTTATAAATGAGTCACTCGAGGCTATAAAGTATTATATGTTGTGTAATTCTTAGTAAGAAGCTGTTTAATACAAAATAATTAAACTCCTGGTTGTCAAAATAAAGCTTTGAAAAATAGCAACATATAGTACATTATTGTATGGTATTGAAGACAGGAGAAGGGGACAACAGAGAATGAAATGGCTGGATGGCATCACTTACTCAATGGACACAAGTCTGACATGCTCTGGGACTTGGTGATGGACCGGGAAGCCTGGCGTGCTGCAGTCCATGAGGCAGCAAAGAGTTGGACACAACTGAGAGACTGAACTGAACTGATCGTATGGTACTAATAAATGCAACATCAGTAAAATACAAAATATTAACATACTTAGTTTAGTTCAGTTCAGTTGCTCAGTCATGTCCAACTTTTTGCAACCCATGGACTGCAGCAAGCCAAGCTTCCCTGTCCATCACCAACTCCCAGAGCTTGATCAAACTCTCATATCCATCGAGTCAGTGATGCCATACAACCATATCATCCTCTGTTGTCCCCTTTTCCTCCTGCCCTCAATCTTTCCCAGGATCACAGTCTTTTCCAAGGAATCATTTCTTCACATCAGGTGGCCAAAGTATTGGAGTTTCAGCTTCAGCATCAGTTCTTCCAATGAATATTCAGTACTGATTTCCTTTAGGTTGGACTGGTTTGATCTCCTTGAAGTCCAAGGGACTCTCAAGAGTCTTCTCCAACAGCACAGTTCGAAAGCATCAATTCTTCAGCGCTCAGTTTCCCAACTTCCACATCCACACATGACTACTGGAAAAACCATAGCATTGAATGGATGGACATTTGTCAGCAAAGTAATATCTCTGCTTTTTAATACACTGTCTAGGTTAGTCACAACTTTTCTTCCAAGGAGCAAGCGTCTTTTAATCTCATGGCTACAGACACCATCTGCAATGATTTTGGAGCCCCCCAAAAGTAAAGTCTCACACCATTTCCATTGTTTTCCCACCTATTTGCCATGGCATAATGGGACCGGATGCCATGATCTTAGTTTTCTGAATGTTGAATTTTAAGCCAACTTTTTCACTTTTCTCTTTCACTTTCATCAAAAGGCTCTTTAGTTCTTCTTCACTTTCTGCTATAAGGGTGATGTCATTTGCATATCTGAGGTTATTGATATTTCTCCTGGCAAACTTGATTCTAGCTTGTACTTCATCCAGCCCAGCATTAATGTACTTATTTATTGTGATTAAATCATAATTTAGTCTTCTTTGTCCTTTGACAATCTGAACTGTTATCATATCACATAGCATTGAAAATAGGTTTATACATATTATATACACATGTATAATATATACATACATAATATATAATTTATAAGCCACATTATTTGTTATTTAATCTCTCTGTCCCTCAGCTTTCTCATGTCTGATGTGAGAATAATCATATTACTCTGTTCATAAGGTTAGGGATAGAATTCACTGTGTAATATATGTGAACCTTAAGAGTCAGTGGCTACCACATTTGAGGTACTCAAATATTACCTATACATATTTTATTCTCTCTGAAATTAAAGGCATATTCAAAGATCTTTGAAGAAAGAGTTATGGCAATTCATCTTCAACACTATTATAGTATGTCTTATGGAGAATCTATGATTTGCCAAAAACTAATGCAACCACCATAACTGACTCATTATGAACCAGTGTCTGGTGTTTTTGGTTTTTTTAACAGGAAAATTATGATAAAAATAATTTTTCTCTTGTATTTATAGTATGATTAGTTAAACTCTAGAACTGACTATCAAATCTGCTACAATATAGCTATTATTTTAAGCATTTTTTCTGTTCTTACAGATACTGATTTATGAACACCGTTTCATGAAATCACAAATATCACACAAATTTTAGAACTGGAAAGGGCATTTATAGCCACCTAATTTAAGTTGCCTCTCAGGGCAGAATTTACTCTACATTGTAGAATCTGAAATATATATGATAGGTTCAGTCTCAATTTAAATACTTCCCTTTTGCCTATTGATCATATAGTCTTCCTTATTCTAGGGAGAATATCCATACTTTTCTACCAGGCTCCTCTTCTACCTCATTTCACCCTGTATGGCCCTTGAGAATGACCCTTGTCTCAGAGGTAGCATAAATAACCCAGGAGAAGTTCATCAGCATATTGAGTCCACCCATTCACAGTAACTGACTTAGATATAGATGTGTGATCCATATTAATCCAGAAATATTGGGAAGGTACACCCTTTTCTACCAATTTATACATGGGAGGATATGGATATGAGCTATTGATGGCTACTTTGTAGCCTTCTTTGTGATCTGTGGAACAGAATAAGTTGGAAAGCAGAAATGAGAGATGTAGAGAAACAGGTTTTCAATGATATAGCTTGAGTCCTAGGATTATGCTACACCTGGAATTTTCAGCTGAGTGAGCCAATAAATTTCCTTTTTGTTATTGTGGTTTTGTTTGTATTGTGGCTTTAGCCAGTGAGTGTTGATTTTTCTGTCACTTGCAAATAAAAATATGAAAACTGACACGTCAAACAGATGTCTTCATAAATTATTCTTACTTTTAGGGCATTCTTGAAGGAAGAATTTGTTATCACTCTCTATTCTAGACCCATGAACTCGTTTTGAACTTGGGGCCAACTTAAACCTCTACTCTTAAATTAAGCAGCTCTCTGCTGTGTACATAACTGGCACACAGGGAATCCTCAGTGAACGTTGATTGATACATACAAGAGTTTACATTTCCAAGGTTATATGGAAGTTAAGGTTAATAGTCAAATTGAACTACTAAATATCATTAATAGAAATGCCTCTTGCAAGGTTAACCACATTTTTGTCTTTTTCATTCAAAAATTTGTAAAAATATTTAGCAGACAGGAGATTTAAACATCAGAAGCCCTTTAATAAGACATAAAAAGGTTTTAAAGAGTTTAAAATAGTTAAACACCACTGTTCATAATCATTAAAATGGTATAGAATGGTAATGAAACCATATCTGGCAGGGAATTAACCAAAATGTGCTTAGATGTAAATGGCTAGAAAAAGTAGTATCTCCATCATTGAAAAGTTACATATGTTTATTAAGATATCGGCACTATGCTAAGTGTTTTAATTGCATTATTTAATCCTTCTAATAATTTATAAGGTAGGTACCAAGAATTATCTCTCTGAACCTCAGTTTCTTTATCTGTAAAGTTCTAATCTGTAAACTGCCAACATCATATAACTAATAAATGTAGAAATTCAAGCAGACTTGCCTCAAGTTCATGCTCTTAATCTGGAGCTTATAACCAATAAATCTAGTATGTAGACACACATTCTGAATGGTAAATCTTTTCAGAAAAAAATATTTTTTATTTAATTAACACCAGGTCTATTAGTTTATGTACATTCAACTTCTTGGAGTGATACTCAAGAGTCTATGGAATGCACTTCCATCCCATAAGTATTTCATGCCTTCTCAAATTTTTTGGCATCATTACAAGGTACAATAATGAATACTAAATAATGATGTCTAAAAGTCCAAGGGAGTTCACTGTGGGTCAAAGTAATGTCAAGAGGCCATGGGAAGAGAATGTTACTGAGTCACTCAATTTTTATAAACTATTTTAGACTTCTTCAATAACATGGAGATCTTTAAATATAGAGTTTCCAGCAATGATGACAATTTTGATTAATTCTAGTCTATCCTCCCTTTGTGTGCATGCTAAGTTGCTTCAGTCATGTCTGACTCTTTGAAACCCCGTGGATCCTGAGCCCCACCAGTCTCCTCTGTCCGTGGGATTCTTCAGGCAAGAATAATGGAGTAGCTTTCCAGGCCCTCCTCCGTGGATCTTCCCGATCCAGGGATTGAACCCATGTCTTTAACATCTCCTGCGTTGGCAGGTGGGTTCTTTGCCACAAGCACCACTAGGAAGACCAGTGGCTTCCTTTAAGAAAAGTTAACTATAATATAAGCCAGAAAGTGATAATTAATGTTAGAGAAAAAAACTGCACACAGATGTGAAAATTCATCAATACTAGTTGTCATGAGAATCAAGCCATAACTTTTTTTAGGAAAACATGTTTATTTTTAAAAATGAATGATCTCCATGCATGTCAGGGTGTTTCACAATGAGATAGTGGGGAGACCTCTGCTTTTCCTCCACAGGTGTATCTGTCACTGTGTTCCATTTGGGGATGAGATATCTACTAACCTCACCGTCTAGTGACAGTAAGTCCCAATAGCTGTTTCTAAGGAGTTTTGCCCTTTCATGGATCAAAGGGGTTTGCATAATTCAAGAAAGCTATGATCCATGCCATACAGGGCCACCCGAGATGGATGGGTCATATGAAGATTTCTGACAAAATATGGTCTACTGGAAATGGCGACCCAATCGAGTGTTTTTGCCAAGAGAACACCATAAATGGCATGAAAAGGCAAAAATATGACACCAGAAGATGAGCACCCTAGGTCAGAAGGTGTCCAAATGCTACTAGGAAAGAGTGGAAACAATTACTTATAGATCCAGAAAGAATGAACTAGCTGGGCCAGAGTAGAAACAAAACTCATTTATAGATGTGTCTGACGGTAAAAATAGAGTCAGATGCTGTAAAGAAAAATATTTCATAGGAACCTGGGATGTTAAGTTCATGAATCAAGGTAAATTGGATGTGGTCAAGCAGAAATCAGTTTGGTTAGGTTCCTGTAATTGTGGTTTTCATTCTGTCTGCCCTCTGATGAATGAGGATAAGAGGTTTGTGGAAGCTTCCTAATGGGAGGGACTGGCTGTGGGGAAAACTGGGTCTTGCTCTGGTGGGCAAGGCCATGTTCAGTAAATCTTTAAAGCAATTTTCTGCTGATGGATGGGGATGTGTTCCCTCCCTGTAGTTTGACCTGAGTCCAAACTATGGTAGGGATAATGGTTCAGTTCAGTTCAGTTCAGTCACTAAGTTTTGTCTGACTCTTTGCAACCCCATGGATTACAACATGCCAGGCTTCCCTGTCAATCGCCAACTCCTGGAGCTTGCTCAAACTCATGTCCATCATGTCAGTGATGCCATACAACCATCTCATCCTCTGTCATCTCCTTCTTCTCCTTCAATCTTTCCCAGCATCAGGGTCTTTTCAAATCAGTTAGTTCTTTGCATCAGGTGGACGAAGTATTGGAGTTTCAGCTTCAACATCAGTCCTTCCAATGAATATTCAGGACTGATTTCCTTTAGGATGGACTGGTTGGATCTCCTTGCAGTCAAAGGGACTCTCAAGAGTCTTCTCCAACATCACAGTTCAAAAGCATCAATTCTTCAGCACTCAGCTTTCTTTATAGTCCAACTCTCACATCCATACATGACCACTGGAAAAACCATAGCCTTGACTAGATAGACCTTTGTCGGCAAACTAATGTCTCTGCTTTTTAATATGCTGTCTAGGTTGGTCATAGAGTTTTTTCCAAAGAGCAAGTGTCTTTTAATTTCATGGCTGCAGTCACATTTGCAGTCATTTTGGAGCCCAAACAATAAAGTATGTCACTGTTTCCCTATCTATTTGCCATGAAGGGATGGGACCAGATGCCATGATCTTCGTTTTCTGAATGTTGAGCTTTAAGCCAACTTTTTCACTCTCCTCTTTCACCTTCATCAAGAGGCTCTTTAGTTCTCCTATGCTTTCTGTCATAAAGGTGGTGTCATCTGCATATCTGAAGTTATTGATATATCTCCTGGCAATCTTGATTCCAGCTTGTGCTTCATCCAGTCCAATATTTCTCATGATGTACTCTGCATATAAGTTAAATAAACAGGGTGACGATATACAGCCTTGATGTACTCCTTTCCCAATTTGGAACCAGTCTGTTGTTTCATGTCCAGTTCTAACTGTTGCTTCTTTGGCCTGCATATGGATTTCTCAGGAGACAGGTCAGGTGGTCTGGTATTCCCATCTCTTTCAGAATTTTCCACAGTTTGTTGTGATCCACGCAGTCAATGGCTTTGGCATAATCAATAAAGCAGAAGTAGATGTTTTTTGGAACTCTCTTGCTTTTTCAGTGATCCAATGAATGTTGGCAATTTGATCTCTGGTTCGTCTGCCTTTTGTAAATCTAGCTTAAACATCTGGAATTTCACAGTTCACATACTGTTGTAGCCTGGCTTGGAGAATATTGCGGTTATGGTGACCTCCTCCAAAAGGACTTATGTCAGCATGCTGTGCCTCCCAGGACTGCTGTAGTCAGTTTCCCTGATCACTCAGCAAGCTGCTGTTGGCACAGGCCTCCACCAGAGAATCCCAAACACTCACAGGTAAGTATGGCTTGGTCTCTTGTGGGATCACTTATTACTCTTGGATCCTGGTACTCACAAGGTTTTGTTTGTGCCTTCCAAGACTCTGTTTCCCCAGTCCTATGGAAATTCTGTAATCAAACCCAACTGGCCTTCAGAGTCAAATTCCCTGGGGGTTCTCAGTCTCTTTGCTGGATCAACAGGGCATAGCTGAGAAAGGAAGACAGGTGAAAGGCAAAGAGGAAAAGGAAAGATACATACAGCTGAATGCAGAGTTCCAAAGAATAGCAAGGAGAGATAAGAAAGCCTTCCTAAGTGAATAATACAAAGAAATAGAGGAAAATAATAAAATGGATAAAACTAGGGATTTCTTCAAAAAAATTAGAGATATCAAGGGAACGTTTAATGCAAAGATGGATACAATAAAGGACAGAAAAGGTATGGACCTAACAGAAGCATAAGCGAGTAAGAAGAGGTAGCAAGAATACAAAGATGAACTATACAGAAAAGATCTTAAAGACCTGGATAACCGTGTGGTGTGATCACTCACTTCGAGCCAGACATCCTGGAGTATGAAGTCAGGTGGGCCTTAGGGGTACTACATACAAAGCTAGTAGAAGTGATGGAATTCCAGTGAGCTATTTCAAATCCTAAAAGATGATGCTGTGAAAGTGTTCCACTCAATATGTCAGCAAATTTGGAAAACTCAGTCCAGTGGCCACAGGACTGGAAAAGGTCAGTTTTCATTCCAATCCCAAAGAAAGGCAATGCCAAAGAATGCTCAAACTACCACATGATTATACTCATTTCATTTGCTAGCAAAGTAATGCTCAAACTCCTTCAAGCTAGGCTTCAACAGTACATGAACCGAGAACTTCCAGATGCCCAGGCTGGATATGAAAAGGCAGAGGAACCAGAGATCAAATTGCCAGCATCTGCTGGATCATAGAAAAAAAACAAGAGAATTCCAGAAAAACATCTACTTCTGCTTCATTGACTACTCTAAAGCCTTTGACTGTATGTATCACAACAAACTTCATGGCAATCAGATGGAGAAACCATGGAAACAGTGACAAACTATTTTCTTGGGCTCCAAAATCACTGAGAATGGTGACTGCAGCCATGAAATTAAAGGAGGCTTTCCCTTTGAAAGAAAAGGTATGACAAATCTACAGCCTATTAAAAGAAAAAAACGCATTACTGACAAAGGTATGATTTTTTTCAGTAGTCATGTACACATGTGAGTGTTAGACCATAAAGAAGGCTGAGTGCTGAAGAATTGCTGCTTTCAAATTGTGGTACTGGAGAAGACTCTTGAGAGTTCCTTGGGCTGCAAGGAGCCTAGTCAACCCTAAAGGAGATCAGTCCTGAATATTCATTGGAAAGACTGATATTGAAGCTGAAGCTCCACTACTTTGGCCACCTGATGCGAAGAGCCAACTCGTTGGAAAAGACCCTGATCCTGGGAAAGATTGAGGGCAGGAGGAGAAGGAGGCGACAGAGGATGAGATGGTTGTATGCCATCACCAACTGAATGAACATGAATTTAAGCAAACTCTGGAAGATGGTCTAGGACAGGGAACCCTGGCATGCTGCAGTTCATGGGGTCACAAAGTCAGACATGACTGAACAACTAAACAGCAACAAGCAGGTGACGGCAAGAGTGAGCACCAACATCTTAAGAATCAATGAACTAAAATTGACAGGAATAGGTGAATTTAATTCAGATGACCATTATACTACTGTGGGCAAGAATCTCTTAGAAGAAACAGAGTAGTCCTCATACTCAACAAAAGAGTCTAAAATGTAGTACTTGGGTGCAACTTCAAAAATGACAGAATAATCTTTGTTCATTTCCAAGGAAAACCATTCAACATCACAGTAATCCAAGTCTATGCCCCAAATATTGATTTTGAAGAAGCTGAAGTTGACTAGTTCTATGAATACCTACAAGGCCCTGTAGAATCACACACACAAAAAATGATGTCTTTTTCATTACAGGGGACTCGAATGCAAAAGTAGGAAGTCAAGAGACACCTGGAATGACAGGAAAATTTGGCCTTGCAGTACAAAATATTAACAGTTTTGTCAAGAGAGCATTCTGTTCAAAGCAAAACTCCTTTCCTACAACACAAGAAACAACACTACACATGGACGTGGTCCACTGAAGGAGGAAATGGCAATCCACTACAGTATTTTGGACACAAGGACATCATTAGATGGTCAATGTTGAAATCAGATTGATTATGTTCTTTGCAGTTGCAGATGGAGAAGCTCTACACAGTCAGCAAAAACAAGACCTGGTGCTGACTGTGGCTCAGATCATGAGCAACTTATTACAAAATTTAGGCTTAAATTGAAGAAAGTCAGAAAAAAAACACTAGGCCATTCAGGTATGACCTCAATCAAATCCTTTATGATTATACAGTGGAGATGATGAATATATTCAAGGGATTAGATCTAGTAGACAGAGTGCCTGAAGAACTATAGAGACCAAAATCATCCCAAAGAATAAGAAAGGTAAGAAGGCAAAGTGGTTTTCTGAGGAGGCTTTACAAATAGCCAAGGAAAAAAGAGAAGCAGAAGGCAATGGAGAAAGGAAAATATATAACCAACTGAATCCAGAGTTCCAGACAATAGGAAGGAGTAATAAGAAGGCCTTTTTAAATGAACAATGCAAAAAAAATAACTGAGGAAAAAAGTAGAATGGAAAAGACTAGATATCTCTCAAGAAAATTAGACATATCAAGGGAACATTTCATGCAAGAATGGTTACTATAAAGGACAGAAAGAGTAAGGACCTAACAGAAGCAGAGGAGATTAAGAAGAGGTGACAAGAATACACAGAAGAACTATACAAAAAAGGTCTTAATGTCCCAGATAACCATGATGCTGTGGTCATTCACCTAGAAGTGAACATCCTGGACTGCGAAGTCAAGTGCGCTTTATGAAGTGTTATTATTAACAGAGCTAGTGGAGGTGATAGAGTTCCAGCTGAGCTATTTCAAATCCTAAAAGATGATAGTGTTAAAGTGCTGCACTCAATATGTCAGCAAATTTGGAAAGCTCAGCAGTGGCCACAGGACTGAAAAGTTTACATTCCAATCCCAAAAAGGGCAATGAGAAGGAATGTTCAACCTAATGTACGATTGTGCTCATTTCACATGCTAGCAATGTTATGCTCAAAACCCTTCAAGCTAGGCTTCAGCAGTATGTGAACTGAGAACTTCCAGATGCACACTTTCAGTTTAGAAAGAACAGAAGAACCAGAGCTCAGATTGCTAACATTCATTGAATTATGGAGAAAGGAGGGAGTTCAGAAAAAGATGTACTTCTGCTTCATTGACTACAATAAGACTTTGTGAACCACAACAAACTGTGGAAAATTCTTAAAGAGATGGAAGTACCAGACCATCTTACCTGTCTCGAGAAACCTGTATGCAGGTCAAGAAGCAACAGGTAGAACAGGACATGGAACAATGGACTGGTTCCAAATTTGGAAAGGAGCACCTCAAGGCTGTATATTGTCACCCTGCTTACTTAACTTCTATGCAGAACACATCATGTGAAATGTGAGACTGCATAAATCACAAGCTGGAATCTAGATTACCAGAAGAAGTATCAACAGCCTCAGATATGCAGATGACACCACCCTTACGATAGAAAGTGAAGACGAACTAAAGAGCCACTTGATGAAGGTGAAAGAGGAGAATGGAAAAAACTGGCTTGAAATTCAACATTAAAAAAACTAAGACCATGGCATCTGGTCCCATCACTTCATGGCAAATAGAAGGGGAAAATAAGCAAGCAATTACAGACTTTGTTTTCTTGGTCTCACAAATCACTGTAGATGGTGACTGCAGCCATGAAATTTAAAAGAGGTTTGCTCCTTGGAAGGAAAGCTGTGAAAAACCTAGACAGTATATTTAAAAGCAGAGCCATCTCTTTTCTGACAAAGGTCCATCTGGTCAAAGCTGTGATTTTTCCAGTGGTCATATATGGATATGTTGGACCATAAAGAAAACTGAGCACTGAAGAACTGACACTTTCCAACTATGATGTTAGAGAAGACTCTTGAGAGTCCCTTGGACTGCACAGACATCAAACCAATCAATCCTAAAGGAAATCAACCCTGAATATTCATTGGAAGAACTGACGCTAAAGCTGAAGCTCCAATACTTTGGCCACCTTATGCAAAGAACTAACTCACTGGAAAAGACCCTGATCCTGAGAAAGATTGAGAGCAGGAGGAGAAGAGATGTCAGAGGATGAGATGGTTTGATGACATCAACAACTCAATGGACATGAATTTGAGCAAACTCCAGGAGACAGTAGAGGACAGAAGATCCTAGCTTGCTGCAGTCCATGGGGCTGCAGAGAGTCAGACATGACTTGACAACTGAACAGTAATGACAACAACAACAAGAATTTTTATCCATAATGGCAGAAATTTTCATCCTCCTTGCCCTCACCTGAATCCTCGTGTCTTAACAGTCTTTGGCTCGGTATAGGCACTCAATAAATAGTTCTTGAATAAACTAAATAATGGTATAGTTCTTAACAACTGCTATGACTGCATTTGGCAGCAACCACCAGTGAAAACTGCCTTCAGCATCTGCTTTCCTTAACCATTGTAAATTTGGGGTATTTCTTGCCTCTGGGACAGCTTTCAGATTTCCAGTAGCTGGATGTCTCAAGGGTAATTTCTGAGCACATTCCTATTGAGCAATTCAAGAAATGGTCCCTGCTGAGAGCTCTGGGTAAAATCCTACACAACTCTTCCTAACAACTCTGTGGAATGATCCAAAGCTCTGTGGAATTGTAATCTGAGCACAATTCAAAGACCATCACAAAGTCCCATGCTAGCTGTCCACTCTTATTCCTGTGTTCCAACTCAGAGCATAGTTCCCTTGACTTACTAAGGGAACCCTTTCGATAGTTGAAGTTATCAATAATTCAATTCACCAAATATGTACTGAGTGTCTATTCTAAGAGGGCATTCTTCCAGATATTTATATAAGGCTCATAAAGTTCTCCTAAAGACTTCAAATTCAGTTAAATGTGGACATTATCAAAAGCTCCAGATTCCCCTTCACATATGGTTTGATTCTTACATTTATATAGCATTTTCAAGTTAACAAACACCCTTACATATATCTCCTGACTTACAGCTTCTTACCCCTGGGAGATAGACATAAAATTTAAAAAAAAAAAAATGCACTATGCTGTACACCTGAAACTAAAAAAAGCGTTGTAAATTATACCCCAATAATTTAAAGAAAAAAACAGAATAAGCATGTTGAATAAGATCACAACAACTCTTAGACTCCTTAGTAACCAGAAAACAGCAGTGCTTGGTTTTTTATTCAAGTCAAGGGACATTTTTCACTAGATCTTTCTGTCTCCTCTCAGGTACTATAAAGTTCTTGTTGCTGTTATTCAATGTAGATATTTATTGACTTCTTTGTGTATTCTATCTTTTAAGCACCTCATCCATTCAAGATACTGGAAGTATTGTGTGTATACAGCATCTTTTCTCAAGGCTGTTTTACATTATAATGAGAAAAATAAAATATCTATAGGTATCTATGTTAAAATAGGAAGTGAAACATGCCATAAAAGAGCTCCAAAAACAAAAGTATACGAGAGAGATAATTTCCAGCTGGAGAAAGAGCAAGTAAGATTTTCTGCAAATAAGACACTGCAAATAAGAAATACATGACTAAAGACAAAAATTCCATTTAATGATCTTTGCAAAACATCCCACTATTTTGGTAAGTTATAAGCTAAGGAAAAGACAGAAGAACACTATGACCCATTTCAAGTTCATGACATTGTTCTTGCATTTTAAAAAAAAATGAACATGAAGTGCAAATGCATAAATTCCCACACTGGCAAATTGTGAGTGCAAAGTTAACAGAGGATCTCCACCCACCCCCAATGCACTTTTCATTGGAGAAAACTTAGCTTAAATTTGTAGAAAATTATAAGCTTCTAAGTTTAGCTGACTGAAAACCTATCAGAGATAAATCTTAGTCACTGCTGGCAAAATCATCTTCCTCCTCATTAAACTGCCTGTGTTAAATGTAGTTCATATTCTCTTCATTCAGTTGATTACACATAACACAAAACAAAGTAGCATAGTCATGTGCAATCCAAATTTGAATCAACTGTGAGAATATCCTTAGTGCCAGTGTAATTAGGATTGGCTTAAACACTGGAAAATCCCATGGACGGAGGAGCCTGGTAGGCTGCAGTCTATGGGGTCGCGAAGAGTCAGACACGACTGAGCAACTTCACTTTCACTTTTCACTTTCATGCGTTGGAGAAGGAAATGACAACCCACTCCAGTGTTCTTGCCTGGAGAATCCCAGGGACGGGGGAGTCTGGTGGGCTGCTGTCTGTGGGGTCGCACAGAGTCAGACACGACTGAAGCAACTTAGCAGCAGCAGCAGCAGTTGGTGGAAATTCATCAGCCAATATTGTCCACTAAGAGAGAATGTGTTTACCAAAAATGTACTTGCATCAATCAGCCTGTCTTTTTTTCTCTTCCAATTTTAAAGTATTATACTGGAACCAAGAAAAGGTATGATTTTGTTTTCAAGAGGCAATGCTTTTAACTAATAGCTATGGCTTTTATTGTTATTTTGGGTTTGGGCTTTTTGTTTTTAGTTATATGTCTATAAAGACAATATTTGTTTTGATTTTTCTTCAATGTGCCATTAAGACAAAAGAGAAAATCGTTATTTGAAAAATTTTGAAGCCTTGAGATGAAAATACTCAAAACAATTGGAGTAGAGAACTAGGGGCAATTAAAGGGTAAGAAATAAGAGACAGATTAAGTGAAGATAGGAAGTTATAGTAGCATAGTTAAATGAGCCATAAAATATATAAACTTATTTTGTGATAATAACCAAAATTTACATTACCAAGATGCTAAAGTACCTAAAGTAAATAAAGCAGTTTTAGGTACACCTCATATTTGTAGCATGTTTATAACTTGGAAATTTACTAATTTTCACAATTCATAATTTTAGATGTTTTCTCTATGTGCTTTATATTAGAAGCATATATTTTCATTTCTTAGTTGTAGAAACTAAATCCCAGAAGGGTACTAAGATTTATCTCGTCATATGACAAGTTGATGAAGGAGCATGGATGTGAATCTTGGCTTCTAGTTCCCAGTTCCAGTGCATATTTACCACCCTACATTCCTATTGAGTGGTTTCAAAAATTCCAAAAATGAGAGCATACCTGGCTTCTTTACCAAAGTAAGTAGTAGAATGGAGGGATGTCCTTCACTCAGCAGAAGAGATCAGAGGAAAATGAATTAGAAACTGCAAGTGTGTTCACATTATTCAAATTCTTTTTAAAAGATAGATTAGCTACTCAAAGAAATAAATTAGAAAAAAAACATTTTAATTAAAGGTTGGAAAGGCTTGGGTTCAGTCAATAAATATCAAATGGATTATTAAAGCTGGTTTAGGGACATTTTATGGCCAAATGAATAATAAGATAAAAATAGCTAATAATAATTAAGAACTTATTTACCAGGTACTGTATGTACTAAGTGCTTTAAGCATACCACATCACTGAATACTCACATTATGAAACAGGTATTACTTTGATCTCTATCTTACAGATGAGAAATAAAGGAAAACAGGTTGAGGGATTTCCCCAAAGCCACAAGCTGAACAGTGGCAGAAGTGGGACACAGAAAGCCTGATTGATTCCAAGACTAAAGTTCTAACAACCATACTTCCTCTACTAGCTCTAGTTACTGAGTCCAAACTGTGTCAATAGTATACAGTTACATTACTACAACCCCCATTATTCCTAAGAACCCTAAAATACATATAATACCCACATGCTTTATACCTGGGAAACAAATTTGGGAAACTAAGCGGAAAAAATTTAAAAGTATAAGGAGGAACTTAATCAAAGTCAAAAAGGAACAGAAGAAAGTGCTCTCACCAGAGGCAGGTAAAGGAGCCTCTTGTTACTCCTTGGAAGGAAAGTTATTACCAACCTAGATAGCATATTAAAAAACAGAGACATTACTTTGCCAACAAAAGTCCGTCTAGTCAAGGCTATGGTTTTTCCAGTGGTCATGTTGGATGTGAGAGTTGGACTGTGAAGAAAGCTGAGTACCAAAGAACTGATGCTTTTGAATTGTGGTGTTGGAGAAGACTCTTCAGAGTCCCTTGGACTGCAAGGAGATCCAACCAGTCCATTCTAAAGGAGATCAGTCCTGAGTGTTCATTGGAAGGACTGATGGCTGAAGCTGAAACTCCAGTACTTTACCACCTCATGTGAAGAGTTGACTCATTGGAAAAGATCCTGATGCCAGGGGGGATTGGAGACAGGAGGAGAGAGGGACAACAGAGGATGAGATAACTGGATGGCATCACCAAATCGATGGACATGAGTTTGGGTAAACTCCGGGAGTTGGTGATGGACAGGGAGGCCTGGAGTGCTGTGATTCATGGGGTCATGAAGAGTCAGACACAACTGAGCAACTGAACTGAACTGAACTGATGAGAGAGAAAGGACACTTTGACATTAAAATGAACCATACATAAGGTAGAATAAGGCATTTAACTGCCCATGTCATTTAGCAGTTCATCAGTGACTTGGCAAGAGTCATTTCACTTAAGTCATTCTAAGAAGGGGATATAAATCAAATTTCAGTGGCTTAATGACGTGACTGTGAGGTGTGTGCATCCATGCATGCACACTCAGTTGTGTCCTACTCTTTGGGACCCTGTGGACTGTAGCCCACCAGGCTCCTCTATCCATGGAAGTTTCCAGGCAAGAGTACTGAAGTGGATTGCAATTTCTTTCTCCAGGTGATCTTCATGACCTAGGGCTGAGTCACATGTCTTACATCTCCTGCATTGGCATACCACTGAGCCACTTGGCTGAGGACACGTCAAATATAGTGTAAAAGAAAGACAAGAACGCAGTAGCTGAAGGGAACTTCCAGAGACTATTCTTGACATAAAGATATTGGAACATATTTGAATGGAGCTGGAAAAGACTCTTTGAAGAGACAGATTTAAGATATAAGGAGAGGATGAGGTAACCAAAGAAGCTAAATCCTGAAACGGGGGAAGAAAGATGGAATTCACAGCACTTGTGGGGAGATTTGCTTAGACAGGGTGAGGGCCAGCCATTTCAGGATGTCTTCTATGTCAACAGGGTGATTAAAGAAGTGGAACAAATGCAGAATACTAAAATATTAGTTTATTTTGATAGATGAAGAGGAGGCCAGATGAGTGGCAGAGAGCTGTCTGAGTATCAAGGTCATGGGAAGACTCTGGAGTTCAAAGAATGAGAAAACGTCTATCAACTGAAAGCGCATCAAAGCTTAATTTCAAAGCACTGGACTTAAGGAACAGGGATCAGTAACAGTTTGTCATTTGCGAAACTACAACATGTAAACATCACCCTAACCCACAGTACACTCATGTATTTTGGAAAAAAAGTTTTACTAATCTTCATCATGTTATTTTAGGACTTGCAAGATTATTGTGAATCATTAGTTATATAGTAGCTTCCCTGGTGGCTCAGTGGTAAAGAATCTGCCTGCAATGCACAAGATGCCTGTTTGATCCCTGGGTCAGAAAGATCCCCTGGAGAAAGGAAATGGCAATTCTTTCCAGTATTTTTGCCTGGGAAATCCCATGGGTAGAGGAGCCTGGCAAACTACAGTCCACGGGGACATAAAAGATCTGGACACGACTTAGCAACTAAAACCACAGCAACAATAACCATTCATTATATGACTGCTCCCACCATGAAATTTTAATAATTTTTTTCTAAATTAATTTTTCTTCTAACATTTCCTGCTTGCCTCTGTGTCTATTCCTTTTTATATACATACAATTTTAAAGGTTACTTTCCATTTAAGTATTGGCTATATTCCCCATATTGTACAAAACATCCTTGAGCCTATCTTATACCCAGTAATTTGTACTTCCCACTTTCCCCCCTCAATATTGCCTCTCCCATGCTCTCCCCGCTGGTAACCACTAGTTTGTTCTGTGAGCCTGTTTCCTTTTTGTTATATTCACTAATTGTTGAACTTTGTAGATTACATATATAAATGATAACTTTTGTCTTTCTCTGTTCAACTTATTTCATGTAGCATAATGCCCTCCAAGTCTATTCATGTTGCTGAGAATGGCAAAATTTCATTATTTTTATGGTTGAGTAGTATTCTATTGTGTATGTATACCAGACCTCTTTTGCACATTTATCTGTTGATGGTCACTTAGGTTGCTTCCACATCTTGGCAATTGTAAATAATGCTGCTATGAACACTGGGGCACATGTATCTTTTCAAATTAGTGTTTTTGGCTTTTTTCACATATACACCCAGGAGTGGAATTGTTGAGTCGTATAGTAGCTGTAATTTTAATTTTCTGAGCAACCTCCATACTGGTTTCCACAGTGACTGCACCAATTTACATCCCCACCAACAGAGTACAAGGGTTCCCTTTTATCTACATTCTCACCAACATTTGTTCTATGTGTTCTTTTTGATGACAGCAGTTCTGACAGATATGAGGTGATACTTCATTGTGGTTTTGATTTGTATCTCCCTGAAGATTAGTGATGTTGAGCATCTTTTCATATGCCTGTTGGCCATTTGCATTTCCTCTTTGGAAGAATGTCTATACAGTTCTTCTGACCATTTTTAATCAGATTTTGGGGGGATTTTTGTGATGCTGATTGTATGAGCTATTTATATACATTGGATATTGATCTCTTATCAGTTATATCATTTCAAATATTTTCTCCCATTCAGTAAGATGTCTTTTCCTTTTGTCAATAGTTTCCTTTGCTATGCAAGATGTTTTAAGATTAATAAGATCCCATTAATCTATTTTTTGCTTTTATTTTCTTTAGGAGAGAGATCCAAAAATATATTGATGCAATTTTTGTCAAAAAATGTTCTCCCTATGTTTTCCTTTAGGAGTTTTATAGTAGTTGATCTTACATGTAGGTCTTTGATCCATCTTGAGTTTATTTTTGTATATGTTAGGGGTTGTTCTGATTTCATTCCTTTACTTGTAGCTGTCCGGTTTTCACAGCACCAGCACCACTTATTAGAAAGAGTCCATTGTATATTCTTGCCTCTTTTAACATAGATTAATTTATCATTTATCATAAGTGTGTGTTTATTTCTGGGCTTTCTATCCTGCTGCATTTGTCTCTGTGTCTGTTTTTGTGCCAGTACCATACTATTTTAATTACCATAGCTTTGTAGTATAGTTTGAAGTCAAAGAGTATGTTTCCTCCAGTTCTGTTCTTCTTTCTCAAGAATATTTTTGCTATATGAGATTTTTGTGCTTCCATGCAAATTTTTAAATTATTTGTTCTACTTCTGCAAAAAGTGCCATTATTGGTAACGATAGGGATTGCATTTAATAGGTAGGACATCTTGGGTAATATGGTAATTTTAGCAGTATTGTTTCTTCCAATCCAAGAACACTGTATCTTTCCATCTGTTTATGTCATCTTCAATTTCTTCAATGTTTTAAAGTTTTTAGACTACAGGTCTTTTGCTGCCTTAACTAAGTTTATTCCTAGGTAGTTTAATATCTTTAATGCAATGGTAAATGGGATTGTTTCCTTAATTTTCTTTCTGATGATTCATTGTTAGTGTATAAAAATGCAGGAAATTTATGTATGTTAATTTTGTATCCTGCGATTCTACCAAATTCAGTGATGAGCTTAGTAGTTTTCTGTTTATAGATTCATGTTGTCTACAAAACAGTAAGTTTGACTTCTTTCTTTCCAATGTGAATCGCTTTTATTTCATTTTCTTCTCTGATTGTAGTGGCAAGGACTTCCAAAGTATGTTGAATAAAAATGGTAAGAATGGACATTCTTGTCTTGTTCCTGATCTTAGAGAAAATACTTTCATATTTTCACCATTGAGTATAATGTTAGCTGTAGTTCAGTCATGTATGACCTTTATTATGTTGAGGTAGGTTTCTAGGTTTCCTTGGTGGTTCAGATGGTAAAGCATCGGCCTGCAATGCAGGAGACCTGGATTCAATCCCTGGGTTGGGAAGATCCCCTGGAGAAGGAAATGGCAACCCACTCCAGTACCCTTGCCTAAAAAAATCCCATGAACAGAGGAGCCTGGTAGGTTACAGTCCTTGGGGTCTCAAAGAGTCGGACACAGCTGAGCGACTGCACTTTCTTTCTTTCTTAGGTTTCCTCTATACACAGTTTCTGGAGAGTTTTTTTCATAAATGGATGTTGAATTTTATCAAAAGCTTTTTCTGTGTCTATTGAGATGATCATATAGTTTTACTCTTCAATTTGTTAATGTGGTATATCATATTAGTTAATTTGTGTATATTTTAAAATCCTTGCATCTCTAGGACCAATCCCACATGACAATGGTGTATGATCCTTTTAATGTACTGTTACATTTAGTTTGCTAGTATTTTATCTAGGATATTTCATCCATGTTCATCAGTGATATTGGCCTCTAATTTTCTTTTTTTTTTTTTTGATATCTTTGTCTGGTTTTGGAATTAAGGTCATCTCATAGAATGCCTTTGGAAATGTCCTTCCTCTGAAAATTTTTTAGAATAGTTCACAAGATTAGGTCTCAATGCTTCTCTAAATATTTAGTAGAATTCAACTATGAATCCATTTGGTCCTGGACTTTTGTTCATTTAAAGCTTTTTAATTACTGATTAAATTTTATTACTGGTAATTTCTCTGTTCATATTTTCTATTTCTTCCTGATTAGATTATACATTTTTAAGACATTGTCCATTTATTCTTGGTTGTCTACTTTATTGGCATATAGTTGTTCATACTAGACTCACGATCTTTTGTATTTCTGTGGTGTTGGTTGTTCAATTCAGTTCAGTTCAGTAGTTCAGTCATGTCCTACTCTTTGCTACCCCATGGACTACAGCATGCCATGCTTCCTTGTCCATCACCAAACGTGGAGATTGCTCAAACTCATGTTCATTGAGTTGGTGATGCCATACAACCATCTCATCCTCTGTCATCCTCTTCTCCTTCTGCTTTCAATCTTTCACAGTATCAGGGTCTTTTCCAAGAAGTCAGTTCTTTGCATCAGGTGGCCAAAGTATTGGAGCTTCAGCTTCAGCATCAGTCCTTCCAATGACTATTCAGGTCCGATTTCCTTTAGGATGGACTGGTTGGATCTCCTTGCAGTCCACGGGACTCTCAAGAGACTTCTCCAAGACCACAGTTCAAAAATATCAATTCTTCAGTGCTCAGCTTTCTTATTGGTGTTGTTTGTAGCTTCTCCTATTTCATTTCTGATTTTACTGATTTCTGTCTTTCCTTTATTCATGATGAGTCTGGTGAAAGTTTTATTAATTTACCTTTTCAAAAAAGCAGCTTTTAGTTCTACTGATCTTTTGCAAGTTTTTAGACTTTGTGTCATTTATTTCTGCTCTGATCTTTATTATTTCTTTCCTTCTGCTAACATTGGACTTTTTTGTTATTTATTTCTCTAGTTGTTTTAGGTTTAAGATAAGCTTGGTTATTTGAGATTTTTCTTGTGTTGCTATAAACTTCCCTCTTAGAAATGCCTTTGCTGCATCTTATACATTTTGGATCATTGTGTTTTTGTTGCCACTATTATCTATTGTTTTTAAAAATTCTTCCTTGACTTCTTCAGTAATCCATTGATTATTTAGAAGCATACTGATTAGCTTTACAGGTTTGTATTTATTTGGCTATGTCAGGTCTTAGTTGTGGCATGCAGAACCTATGTTTCATCATGTGGGGTCTTTCACTGTGGCACACAGACTCCCTAGTTGTGGCAGGTGGGCTCAATAGTTGCAGCACACAGTATTAGTTGCTCCACAGTTTGTGGGATCGTAGTTTCCCAACCAGGGATTGAACCCACATCCTCTGCATTACAAGGCAGATTCTCATCCACTGGGCCATGAGGGAAGTCCCTATATTTGTATTTTTTGAAGTTTCTTTTTTCCTGTAGTTAATTTCTACTATCATGGTATTGTGTGAAAAGATATTTGATACAATTCAATTTTTAATTGAATTTTAAATTTACCGAGATTAATTTTGTGGCCTAACATGTGATCTATCCTGGAGAATGTTCCACATGCACTAGAAAAGAAAGTGCATTCTGCCTCTTTTAGATGAAATATCTATATATGTGTATTAAGTCTGTTTGGTCTAATGTGTCTTTTTTACTTCATCTGAATGATCTATCCATTGATGCAACAAGTTAAAGTAGCCCCTACTATAATTGTGTTACTGTCAGTTTCTCTATATCTGTTAGCATTTGCCTCATATTTAGCGTTTGCCTTATATTTACGTACTCTTATGTTCAGTTCAGTTCAGTTCAGTCGCTCAGTCATGTCTGACTCTGCAACCTCATGAATCGCAGCACCCCAGGCCTCCCTGTCCATCACCAACTCCCAGAGTTTACCCAAACTCATGTCCATCGAGTCGGTGATGCCATCCAGCCATCTTATCCTCTCTCATCCTCTTCTCCTCCTGCCCCCAATCACTCCTAACATCAGTTTTTTATCCAATGAGTCAACTCTTTGTATCAGGTGGCCAAAGTATTGGAGTTTCAGCTTCAGCATCAGTCCTTCCAAAGAAATCCCAGGGTTGATCTCCTTCATAATGGACTGGTTGCATCTCCTTGCAGTCCAAGGGACTCTCAAGAGTCTTCTCCAACACCACAGTTCAAAAGCATCAATTCTTCAGTGCTCAGCTTTCTTCACAGTGCAACTCTCACATCCATACATAACCACTGGAAAAACCAGAGCCTTGACTAGACGGACCTTTGTTGGCAAAGTAATGTCTCTGCTTTTTAATATGCTATCTAGGTTGGTCATAACTTTCCTTCCAAGGAGTAAGTGTCTTTTAATTTCATGGCTGCAATCACCATCTGCAGTGATTTCGGAGCCCAAAAAAGTAAAGCCTGACACTGTTTCCACTGTTTCCCCATCTATTTCCCAAGACGTGATGGGACCAGATGCCATGATCTTCGTTTTCTGAATGTTGAGCTTTAAGCCAACTTTTTCACTCTCCTCTTTCACTTTCATCAAGATGCTTTTAAATTCCTCTTCACTTTCTGCCATCTTTCTGTTTACTGGTAGTGATTTTCACTACTCTACCTTCTAGCTCATTGATCCATTTTCCTGTATCATTTAGTCTACTATTGGTTCCATCCAGCATAGTTTTTATTTCTGATTTTGTGTTCTTCATCTCTGTTTAGTTGTTCTTATATTTTCTAACTCTTTGTTAAAAAACCTTTAACTTCTCCCCCTGTATATCTATTATTCTTCCAAGGTCTTTGATCATCTTTACAATTATTACTCTGAATTGCTTCTTGAATAGACTGCCTATTTCTCTTTCACTTAATTCTTCTTTGGGGGTTCAATTTTGCTCCTTCATCTGAAACATGTTCATCTGCCGCCTCATTTTGCTTACATTGCTGTTTATATTTTTATGTATGTGGTAGGTTAGTTACACTTCCCAACCCTAGAGAAGTGGCCTTCTCTAGGAGACATCCTGTGCATCCCAGCAGTGCCCTCCCCGTTCATCACCCAAGCTATATTCTCTAGGGGTTTCACCTAAGGAGGGTTGTGTGGGTCCTTCTGTTGTAGCTGGCAATATTGGCAATCTGGTGGGCTTGGTTGGCTCCTAGCCTGATTGGTTAACAAGCTCTGCCTTGTGTGGATGCTGCTGGCTGCTATTTAATGGGGCCTGGTCACAATGTGGCAGGCTGAAGAACCCTAGCAGGCCCTAGGGTTACTGCTAGCTCACTGCTGGGTGAAGTCAGCGTCCTGAAGACTTCAGAGCTGTTTTCTGCCCAATGGAGTTCAATGTCAGGTCATGGGGTTAGTCCTGGACTACTGGCAGATAGAGCTGTATCCTGGAGTCTATGTGGAGGGTCTAGGGATCCCAAAGATTGTTGGTAGGGATTGGCTGATTTCTGATACAGTTGGATATTGGGTCTGAATGTGCTGAGTCTGCAAGATGTAAGATTATATTTTTGTTTTGTTTTGTAACTGGTGTCTTCCACCTGATGAGTGAGATTGGTCTAGAAGCTAGTTCAGGCTTCCTGGAGGGAAGGGTCAGTGTTTGTCCACTGGAGGGTAGAACTGTGGTTTGGCCCTCTGGTGGGCAGGGCCATGTCTAGGGACATGTGTGAGCTCAGGAGGCCTGTTTGCTGATGGGTGGGGCTGTATCACTGCCCAATTAGCTGTTCAGCCTGAGACATCCCAGCACTGACACCTAGAGGCTGTTGGGTGAGGCCATGTCTTGGCACTAATGAACTAAGATGGTAGCCACCAGCAGAAGTGTTCACATGATAAAATGTTGCCTAATATAACTGACCTCAGTGTCTATGTCCCCAGAGTAAGATCCCTGACTCTCCACGAGTCTTTCTAAGAACAGCAGGTAGGTCTGACCCAGGCTCCTGTCAAATTGCTGCTCTTGTTATGGATACCAGTGTGTATGAAATTTTAGGGGCACCCTTTAAAGTTGAAGTCTCTTTTTCCCCCAATCCTGTGA
This sequence comes from Redunca redunca, assembly GCA_006410935.1. Classification (NCBI taxonomy): domain Eukaryota; kingdom Metazoa; phylum Chordata; class Mammalia; order Artiodactyla; family Bovidae; genus Redunca; species Redunca redunca. Next base: position 31,456 of record SJYQ01032615.1, read on the forward strand.
GGTTCCCAAAATTAGTTCCATTGGCTTTCAAATCCAAATGCTCTGGGGTCTTATTTTCCCAGTGCAGGAGCCCAATTTGGGGCTCAGAACTCTTTTATGGGAGAACCTCTGCAAATAATTATTCTCCAGTTTGTGGGTTGCCTACCCAGGGATATGGGATTTGATTATATCTCGAGTCCACTCCTCCTACCTGTCTCATTGTGGTTCCTTATTTGTGTCTTTAGTTGTATAAGGTCTTTTCTAGTAGGTTCCCGTCTGTTTCAAAGATGGTTGTCTACAGATAGTAGTAATTTTGGTGTGCTCACAAAAGGAGCTAAGCTCAGGGTCTTTCTACTCTGTCATCTTAGTCACTCTATCACATCTGTGTCTATTCCTCCTGCTAATTCAGCTCCTCCTCCCAAGTTCAGGGATGCCTAATGGTCCACTTAGAGGCAGCTCACAGTTAGCCCACTCTGGACCATTCACACCAGGACTGAATTCTCTGTTCAGTCTTTTTAGGGTGATCCCTCACTGCTCAAATCATGGCCTGCAAGCCAACAGCCTAGGCTTCCCCAGACACACCAATTCATAATCTGCATTCTTTCAAGGTCTCCAGGCCAGTCTTACACACATTACAATTTGAGATGCATCAGTTTAGACTTCTCTTCACAATCTGTCTTAACCTTAAGTCTGCTTGTTTATGTCCCTTTCAATTTCCAATTTAAATTTCTGAAAGAAAGGCAATTTTTCATTCACCTTGCCTACAGCATATTTGCCTCTAGATTATAGTACCAACGATTTTTAGCTGAGGGTAGGCAATTCTTCAGTTCATTTTCAGGTTCATCTTCTGCTGTTACAACCCTTTCAACACAAATTTCTTTATGCAAGCTATAGTCATGCAGCTCCACCCAAAAGCAATCTATGTGCTGCCATACTATCAATGACTTTTATCATGTTATTCTTTTGGTCCCTCCCCAATCCTTTTCGTTTTGTTGAACTACTAATCATCATAAAAGTTTATTGTCACCTATCCTATAAAGCCTTGTGTGTTCAGTCACCCAGTCATGTGCAACTCTCTGTGGCCCCATGGACTATAGCCTACCAGGCTCCTCTGTCCGTGGAATTTTTCAGGCAACAATATTGGAGCAGGTTCCCATTTTCCTACTCTAGCAGATCTTCCCAACCCAGGGATCGAAACTGTGTCTCTTGCATCTTCTGCATTGGCGGGAAGATTCTTTACCACTGAGCCACAAAGGAAGCCCCCATACTGCACTGGATCTTAGCCAAAAGGCCAAGAAATGAAAGCAATATAACTGTGTCCCAAAACCTATTATGCAGGACTGCTCTTTTCTCTACCATTATTTCTCTTTGTTACATATCTGCTCTGTCAGATATAAACACTATATTGTATATTTCTTTATCTACTTCATAAGGGCAGAACTATATTTTATTCATCTTATATCTCTGGCACAATTCCTAGCACCTTCCCAAAACACCCAGTTATAATGAATATGTAGATAAACATATGANACATATGTATTTATTTGTATACAAAGGATGAGATGGCTGGATGACATCATTGACACAATGGACATAAGTTTGAGCAAACTCCAGGAGATAGTGAAGGACAGGGAAGACTGATATGCTTCAGTCCATGGGGTTGCAAAGAGTTGGACATGACTTAGCAACTCTACAACAATAAATTCTACATATACGTGTAAAATCTAGTTTATATGCATGTAACTAATAAATATATTTTGTCTATATTAGTCTGTTTATGTATGTGTGTGTTAAGGATATGTGAATTAGTTGAGTTTCTCAGTAGAAAATACCAAAAACAAAACCAAAAAATTATGAGACTTATTAAACATAAAGGAGTTGGGGGAAAAAAAAACTTTGTTCTCACAGCCCCCAAAATAACCGACATAACCACATAAATCCCACGAGCTTATGCAATTTACTTTCGGCCAAAGCCCAAGATGCTTTTGTTCTTGTTTAGTCTCTCAGTTTTGTCAGACTGTTTGCGACTCCACGGACTGCAGCATGCCAGGCTTGCCTGTCCTTCACCATCTCCCAGAGCTTCCTCAAACTCATGTCCATTGAGTCAGTGATGCCATCCAACTATCTCATACTCTGTTGTCCCCTTTTTCTTCTGTCTTCAATCTTTTCCAATGAGTCAGTTCTTATGAGGTGGCCAAAGTATTGGAGCTTCAGCATCAGATTTCCAAAGAGTATTCAGGGTTGATTTCTTTTAAGGTTGACTGGTTTGATCTCCTTGCAGTCCAATGGGGTCTCAAGAGTCTTCTCCAACACTACAATTTAAAAGCATCAATTCTTCGGTGCTCAGCCTTCTTTATATTCCAACTCACATCCATACATGACTACTGGAAAAACCATCACTTTGACTAGATAGACTTTTATTGGCTAAGAAATGTCTTAGCTTTTTAGGATGCTGTCTAGGTTGGTCATAGCTTTTCTTCCAAGGAGCAAGCATCTTTTAATTTTATGGCCACAGTCACCATCTGCAGTCATTTTGGAGCCCAAGAAAATAAAGTCTGTCACTGTTTCCATTGCTTCTGCATCTGTTTGTTATGAAGTGATAGGACTTGATGCCAGGATCTTTGTTTTTTGAATGCTGCATTTTAAACCAGCTTTTTCATTCTCCTCTTGTATCTTTATCAAGAGGTTCTTTAGTTCCTCTTAGCTTTCTGCCATAAGGGTGGTGTTATCTGCATATCTGAGGTTACTTATATTTCTCCTAGTCATCTTGATTCCAGCTTGTGCTTCATTATGCATAATGCATACATGTAAGTTAAATAACAGGGTGACAACATACAGCCTTGACATACTCCTTTCCCAATTTGGAACCAGTCCATTGTTCCATGTCCAGTTCTAACTGTGGCTTCCAGATCTGCATACAAACTTTTCAGGAGGCAGGTAAGGTGGTCTTGTATTCCCATTTCTTGAAGAATTTTCTACAGGTTGTTATGATCCAAGACTTTAGTGTAGTCAATGAGGTAAAAGTAGATGTTTTCTGGAACCCTCTTGCTTTTTCTATGATCCAATAGATGTTGGCAATTTGACATCTGGTTCCTCTGCCTTTTCCAAACCCAACTTGAATATCTGGAAGTTCTTGGTTCACATATTGTTGAAGCCTAGCTTGGAGAATTTTGAACAATACCTTGATAGCATGAGAAATGAATGCAGTTGTGTGGTAGTTTGAACATTCTTTGGCATTGCCTTTCTTTGGGATTGGAATAAAAACTGACTTTTTCCAGTCCTGTGGCCACTGCTGAGTTTTCCAAATTTGCTAGCATATTGAATGCAGCACCTTCACAGCATCATTTTTTCATATTTGAAATAACTTAACCAGAATTCCATCACCTCCACTAGCTTTATTCACAGTGATGCTTCCTAAAGCCCACTTGCGAAGGCATTCCAAGATGTCTGGCACTAGGTGAGTGATCACACCATCATGGTTATCTGGATCATTAACATCTTTTTTGTACAGTTCTTCTGTGTATTCTTGCCACCTCTTAATATCTTCTACTTCTGTTAGGCGCTTACTATTTCTGTTCTTTTTTATGCCCATCTTTGTATGATATGTTCCCTTGGTATCTCTAATATTCTTGGAGAGATCTCTAGTCTTTCCTATTCTAATGTTTTCCTCTATTTCTTTGCATTGTTCACTTAGGAAGGCTTTCTTATCTCCCCTTGCTATTCTTTGGAACTTTGCATTCAGATGGGTATATCTTTCCTTTTCTCCTTTACCTTTCACTTCTCTTCTTTCCTCAGCTATTTGTAAAGGCCTCCTCAGATAACCATTTTGCCTTCTTGCATTCTTTTTCTTGGGGATTATTTTGATCACCACCTCCTGTACAATGTTATGAACCTCCATCCATAGTTTTTCAGGCACTCTGCCTATCAGATCTAATCCCTTGAATCTATTGTCTATCTGTCCTAATCCCTTGAAACTAGATGTTTAATAGTTACCAAACATCTGGGTAAGTTACCCAAACTAGACTTGTAATCATTTTACTCAGTATGACTTTCAGCTCTTCCAATTCCTTTCTGAGTCACTTACAATGCAAAACTCCTTTTTAATAGTCATAACTGTCAATAAATAAGCAAGAATTCATCAAAAGTCCAAAATGTACAGGAACAGAGTTAAAGAAGGAGTTCTTGACCCTAGAAATGTGCGAAGGGAAGATTTTATTATATTTCAGACATCATTCTAGACATTTCACCTGTATTTTCACTGCTATCTTCATGACAACTTAAAATGTAACCATATTATGATTATCCTCCAAGGATAGTTTTAAGTTTTCATTCATAAATCATTGTTTAACAGAAAGGGTTGCACCCTGAAATCACTGAGAACAAAAATTCTCATTTTGACACTCATCTTTCAGAAGAAAAACCAATGCCCATCTTCTTTTTTAAACATTTTATGAATTTTAATACATTCTATGAGGTGACTTCCCAAACTACCAATAAATATTTATTTTAAGAGCTAAATATGGTGAAAAACTTACTGGGAAACTTTTTTCTGCTAATAAATATTGGTTTCTTTTCCCTTCACTCCTTGTCAGAAAAATCCCAATAGATAATTTCTGAAATCAATCCTAGAGTTTTACATAACTATTACAAGTTATTATTTGGATAGAATAATTAAAAGAATCAAGCTCTATCTGCATTTAAATATATAAAAATGAGCAGTTCTTCAGCAAACAGAGACTCTTCAGTAAACAGGAAATTTTTAATTTTACATCACCCAGTCAGTTACAGTTTCAGTGTATCAAGATCTATTTTGAATATTGTTATTAATGTGCCTTCAGAAATATAATTTTTTCTTAAAATTCTTTTCAAATATGATTTTCTATTCTCTTAAGTATAATACTTAATTTCTTCTTTTTATCATGTAGATTTCAGTAGATTGTGTCAATCATTTTACACAGTGCAGATTGTGCTCAAAATGAAATTCAGTAATAGCTATAAAAAAAAAAAAGTGCTATTATATATACCTGCAGCTCTCCCTTTCTTCTAGTAATCATGGCTCCTCCTGCCCTCAGTTCACAAATGTAGCGAGAAGTAGCTCTGACCACACCCCAGAGAACTGAAAGTGTGTGGGCAGTTTGTCAGAACCCTTTCAAGACCTAGTGTTCAAGCAACAAGTCTTCGCCCCTCCCTTGACTCATTTAACTGGCTTTCCTTCTTCTACTGCTCAAAACCTATGCCTTCCCAAAGTTTCGTCTGCAGTCCTTAGGAAAGTTCTGATTAGGAAAACTGACTGATAAAAGAGGTCCTTGTTCTCACTGGATAGTTGATTTTTCCTGAGATCCTTTCACCTGATTCAAAAGTACAGCATAGCAGCCACATATCTCTTATGCCACACATACCTTAGCAGTTTTGTCTTACAATTGATATGCTACATAACTCCCTGTAAATATTAGCAGCAACTTCATTTTTCCAAGGAGACATTAACCTTGTTTCTTAACCCAAGCAAAGATTCCTTGACAGATCAAACAATCATCCTATTGTCTTTACTGGATAATGCTTCTAAGGAAATGCTAATGAGGTTAGCTTCTCTCAGGCTATTTTATGTTTTTGCAAGTGAAAGCAATTGAATGAATGATGATGTCAAACCTTTTACTCAAAATGACTAGAAACCTGGTGGGGAGGGTACAGCTAACCCCTGGGAAAACAAGGATAACTAATGAGAAACATTCTTTCAGCTGTGCTCAGCTAAATGAGGAGTATAACATCAAAATGTTCCTAAGAAACACCACTTTTCAGCCCCAGTAATTTTAGAAGTAACAATTTTCCTATTATCTTCCAGTGAGAAGTGGCTTATCTTACATATATTTTAAAGTTATCTTTGAAGCTTTGTTTGCCACAACTAATTTGAAAACCTGGAGAGAGAGGACTTTCTTACTAATAAATGTCATTCTTCCAAAATCATCTTGACTAACAAAGACTCCTTAATATTGTCTTAAATCTGTGGTTCTTCAACTTCATTTTGCATCAGAATCCTGGAGGGCTTGTTAAAACAGATCTGCGGCCCTATACCCAAAGTTTCGGATTCAGCAGGATTGGAATAGGGTCTGAAAATTTACATTCCTGACAAGTGCCCAGGTGAGCCTGATGCTGTCGATCCCATACCAAATTTTGAGAATTATAAGAGGTAATAAATAATAGGCTACTGTATTTATGACAGCACTCTCTAAAATTGATAATTTTGTGTAAGAAGTTAGCAGTTAAATAGTGAAGTGAAACAGCTCCTCTTATGTCCTGAAATGGTAATAAAGATCTATGCTGCTGCTGCTGCTAAGTCACTTCAGTCGTGTACGATTCTGTGCGACCCCATAGATGGCCTCCCACCAGGCTCCCCCATCCCTGGGATTCTCCAGGCAAGAACACTGGAGTGGGTTGCCATTTCCTTCTCCAGTGCATGAAACTGAAAAGTGAAAGTGAAGTTGTTCAGTCGTGTCCAACTCTTAGCAACCTTATGGACTGCAGCCTACCAGGTTCCTCCATCAATGGGGTTTTCCAGGCAAGAGTACTGGAGTGGGGTGCCATTGCCTTCTCCAAATAAAGATCTATATTAGTGGATTTAAAAAATTAGCTCTTTTAAAATACAAGGTGATGTCAGGATTCCTATAACTGATCAGCTGACGGGTCAGTGGTGAAATGCATGTTACTATCCCAAGGTACCATTGTCCCTTGCCTGTGACCTGAAGTAACTCATGAGCTTCACATTGGAAAGAATCCAGTGTGAAGTAATTGAAGTAATCCAGTGAAGTAATCCAATGTGAAGTAATCCAAGGATTACTAGCCAAATGTCAATGGTGTCATTTATGGAGGAAAGACTATCTAAATAAGAGGCAAATTAAAGAAAAGTAGAGGAAAGAAGGGCTTTAAGAGAATGAGGTTTTGAAAAGGCAAAGCAAAATCTCACCTATGGTCTATCATAATTTGCCTCGTCTGCTAAGAAAATCTATTCCAAACTGTAAGAGTAGGTTATGGCCTGATATTAAAAGAAGCAATCTTTCCAATGGTTGCTCTATTGGAGAGCCTAAGCTACTCCATCTTGTAAAAGAACTCCATTTTGTAAAGTTCCGGGCAAAAAGACTTAGACTTTGGATATTACCCAACCTTGCCCCTCTCTGCCCATGAGCCAATTGGCCAGCAGGTTAAACCTCCTGACTTTACGTTCAGGAACTTGTGATTTACCTTGAAAGTGAAAACCAGTCAGGAATCCACACACAACCCTATAGAAGAAGGTAACCAATCCGTTGTCCTTCAACCTGAACACCCCCTTTTACCCTTTTACCTGAATATTCCCTATAAAAGCAGTGTAACCCAAACCTCGGGGCTCCTCCCTATAGCCGCTGTGTCAGTATTGGTGGGAGCCTCAGCTCGAGCTTGGTAAAAAAACTCTCTTGCTTTTGCATCGGATATCAGCTCCCTGGTGGTCATTGGGAGATTTCACGACTTGGGCATAACACTATGACCATTGTCTTTTTCCTTCCCTTTTTTCTACTTTCTAACAGTGGAATCTTCTTGTTGGTGTTTTTAATTAAACAAGACCACCATCAGCGCCACATAAAAATGACATATCTCATATGGTTTTACTTAGAGATAATTCATGTTATAACATTTCTGGAGGGCAATTGGCTGTATAAACCAAAAAAAATTTTTTTAAGTAGGTATTTTTTGAACCAGCAAATCCCTTTCTTGAAATTTATGCTGATGGAAATCAGCATGAATATATCTTCAAATGTAGCAGTCTTTATTTTTTAAAACAATAAAAAAACCTAAATGAAAATGAAAAATGATAAAACCTAGTAACAGTCTTTTAAAACTTGTGGTACATTAGTATAAGCCACTTAAATA
>SJYQ01032639.1:0-16738 GCA_006410935.1 Redunca redunca
TGCGCCCCCCGCCCCACTCAGCTCCCGCCCCTCCCACCTTGTAATGCTGCAAAGTGTTCAGGCGCCGCCACAGACCCTGGATCTCAGATGTCACATCCTCGTCGGAAAGAATGAGATGCCCGGCCACCCCTGACCGCCACTCTGCAGGGACAAGGCGGGCTCAGTCCAGGGCTTTCAGGACACCCTTCCTGCAGCGGGCACTGTCCCCTCTTCCCAGAGGCACTGGCCCCTCCGTGAGGAGCAACCTCACCCAACTTCCTGGAAGAGCAGAAACAGGGGCCCCTACCAGGCGCTAGGTCATCCCTGCAGAGATGCTGCGGAGTCCACCCACCTCCCCCTGCCCCCGGCGATAAGATGACCCTGCAGAGCTGGTCTGGGGCCAGCCCTAGCCTCGGGGCACCCAGACCACCCTTCCCCTCCACCCTCACCGACATCCAGGGTGCGGGGATCTGGCCGCTGGGCAAGGGGCACTCCTTTATAAAGCTGATCCAGCATTTTCTCCTTGGCTTGTGAGATGGTGTCACAGTCCAGGACCTTCACGGGCACACCCTGGGCTTCTCCTGCTCCATGCCCCACAGCCAGCAGCGCATTCAAGGTCTGTGCACGACATGTGGGGGCAGTCAGGGCTCACGGCACACACAGGACGACCCAGATGTCAAGGCCAAGGACGGGGACAACCCGTGAAGAAGCCACTGCCTCTGACCTCCAGGCACCACACAGTCACCCACTCGTGTCTCTTCACCTGCCTGCCTTCCCACGGACAGCAGCGCCCTCCACCCTGTGCCCTGTGCGCTAGTGGCTGTTGGGTGAATGGCAGAAAAAAAATGGGAGAGCACCAGGCCCTCTGCACTCGGATCCCCAGGCTCCTTGGCTCAGCCGGTCAGGCCAAGGAACCTAAGAAAACCTGCGTAAGAGGTGGAGTCCCTGCCAGCTGGCCAGAGGAGCAGGTAGGCGGAGTCTGAGCGGGATTTTCCCCAAAGGAACTCCACGCAGGGCACCAAGGGGAAAGCAAACCCAGAGAGAAAGGATGCGCAGGTCTGCCAGGGTGACTCCCAGCCTGGTGGGCTCAACCGCACCCCTGGATGAGACATGGGTCAGGCAGACACTCAGGCCCCGACACAGCAAGGACCTGGGCTGGCTGCTCCCTGGACCCTGGCTGCGGGTACCCTGACTCCATTCCAAACCTGGGGAACCTCTGAGCCTTGGATCTTCAAGGTCTGGCCCTCAAGCCTCTATCCTGTAGCCAGCCAGCCGGAAGTTAAGGCTGGCTCCAATCAGACGCAGATAATCACACGTGATCACTCTGCTCACCCCCTGGAGACTGACTCACCAGCAGGCAAGCATACACATACGCATGAGTGTACACACACACACACTCTCTCTCTCCCTCACCAGGGGCCGGTACTCCACATCCTCTCGGAGCAGGCGGTTGTCATTCAGGGTGTATTTGGCTTTGCCGGTCACACTGTCTACTGGCCCTTTGTCCACTTGGTGCTTAATTCCACGGAAAAGCATGTACAAAGGCTCCCCTACTGCGTCCTAGGGAAGCAGCAGGCAGTTAGGGCTCCCAGGGAGGGTGACAAACACGGGGTAGGGACAGGATGCAGGCCACAAAAGGCTAAAGGTGACTCAGGACATGCTGGGCAGGGGCATGCGGGGCAAGAAGCTGTGCGGGTCAGAGTCCCGACCCTCCCCGGAGGGGAGCCTCGTCCGCTTCTGCCTCGCTCACCCTCACGAAAGTGTAGAGGCAGATGGACATCCAATTGGTGAGCAGCTTCTCCACCACGGTCTCTGTCCTGGGGTGACAAGGAGGAGGGGAGGACAGAGTCAGCAGGTGCGGGGGCGCGCACGGCTGTCTATTTGGCAGACCCCAGACCTGGAAGGCCTGACTTAGGTCTTGGCTCCTGCTGCCCCCAGCCACCCGGCCCCGTGGCTGCCGGCGGACACACAGACCTGCGCAGCATCAGCTTGGGATTCTTGGCCACATACTGGGCCACCAGGTCACTGAGCAGGGTGCGCAGGATGTCGGTGAAGTACTCCAGCTTTCCATGCAGCGCCACGGTGAGCAGAGACGCCACGTAGGCGCGGTCCCGGGCTGAGAAGGTGCGCTGGCTCTCCAGGGTGTGGATGAACTGGCGCCAGGGAGAGGGGACAACGGGCGGGCAGGGAGGGCAGATTCAGAAACGGAGGGACTGAGAAGCAGCGGGGCCGGAGGGCTCGGGGACTCCCTCCCCACCCCTGGAGGGTCGGGATGGAGGGGCCAGAGGGGCTGGCACCTTGGTCAGGAAGAGCTTGCTGTTGAGCAGGTTGGACAGCTGCCCCAGCCCCTGCTCCACGGTGGGGCGCCTGCTCTCAGGCACGCCCAGGTCCCGGTGCAAGGGCGACTCCTGGTGCCCAGGGAAGAAGACCCTCTCGGCGTACACCCTGTAGTCGAGGAAGGGGATGCCACTGCCCAGAAGGTCACTGGTGAGATCGGTCATCTCGGTCATCAGGTCTGTGGAGCAGAAGAGGCAGGTGTGGGCGCAGGTCCTGGGAGACGGGAGCAGGCTGGGTGCGGAGCCCTGGGGCGGGGGGCCTGGGCAGCCTCACCTGTGAACTCCTTCTTGCAACGGTCCCGCACACTGCTCTCCAGGTTCTCCAGTTGGATCTGCACTTTCTTGTAATCCCTCAGGGCCTGCTTGCTCTTCCTCCTGCTCAGCACCAAGGTCAAGGCAAGGGAAGGCCAGGGACGGCCTGAGCCCTTGCAGGGTCCCACCAGGCCCGGGCCCACCCCAGTCTAACCCAGCCATGCCCAGCAAGCCAGGGTCTAGAATAATTCAACCTGTCCCATCCTAGGCAAGTCACTCCTACCCGTGACCCAGCCTAGCCTGGGATCAGTAAACTGTAACAGAGCCAAGTCTGACCCCTGGCCGGCTTTTGTAAATAAAGATTTGTTGGAACACAGCCATGCTTGTGTGTTTGTACAGTGTCTGTAGCTATTGCCAGGCTGGAATAGCAGAGCTGAGCCACTGCTGCTGAGACCGCCTGGCCCACAAAGCCCAGAGTAGTCTTCGGCCCTTTCTAGGAGGCATTTGCCGACCGGTAGTCTGGTGTGCCCCTTCCCAATCCAATCACCCTGCCACCTGCCCAGACCAGCCACACCTGGCTACACTCACCTGTACATAAGGACAATGATGATGACACCCAGGGCCAGGAGGGAGGTGCCCACGCCCAAGCCCACCTGGGCTGCCAGGGGGAAAGCCACGGGGCTCTCGCCATCGTACTGCACGTGGCCCAGGGAGAAACGAAGGTTCCCCATCTGCACCTGCAAGGGGAGCCCCTTGTGAGTGCGAGTTCAGCGCATACCCAGGGCCCGCCCCAGCCCAGCGCTTTGCCCACTGACCGTGAACTCGGGCAAGGTATCGGGCGCCTCCCGGAGGGCATGGTGCCAGGGGAGGGGCTGCTCCATGGGAGGTTCGCAGTACAGGTGGTGCCGGGTCAGCGTCTTCACCACGCACGGGCCGTCCCCGATCAGGGCCACCACCTCCTCCTTGGACATCGCGAGGTCCAGATTCTCCCCCTGGAACACGGGGTCACCAATCGATCACTCAGAACTCTTCCCTAAAGGGAGGAGCTGATGGTCACTCAGCTCTTATCTCTCCAAACGCGGGAAGGACGGTCCTGAGACCCACCCGCAGGAGCAGGGTTCATGGTGTCTCGGCACCTCTTGCCCTGCACATGGGGTGACAACCCCATGATGTTTCCCAAGCTGCCTCCTGACCTTTTCTGTCCCTCCCTATCCTCCTTCCTTTTCCTGGAAAAGTCTTAAACTTTTCCAGAGCTAAAAATCTGGAGAATAGGACTTGCCTGGTGGTCCAGAGGATGGGAACCCACCTGCCAATGCAGGAGACATGGGTTTAATCCCTGGTCCGGGAAGATTCCACATGCCGAGGAGCAACTAAAGCCCATGGACCACGACTCCTGAACCCCTGTGCCCCACATGCCATGCAACAGGTGTGGGGGGAGCTTGTGATGAGAGCCAGAGCCCCGCAACCACAGAGGGGCCCTCACTCTGTGCAACTGGGGGGAGCTTGCACAGAATAAAGACCCAGCACAATCAAAAATGAATATAGGGACTTCCTGGTGGTCCAGTTGCTGAGACTTCGGGCTCCCAATGCCAGGGGCCCAGGTTCCATCCCTGATCGGGGAACTAGATCCCACATGCCACAACTAAGAATTCACACGTCGCAGCTAAAGAACCTGAATGCTGCAACGAAGACGGAAGATCCTGCCACGCCACAACTAAGACCAAGTACAGTCAAATAAATTAACAAATATTTTTGAAAATAAACATAAATAATGTTTTTAAAAAAGGATGCAGTGATCTGTGGAAAAACAAAAAAGAGGAATCCACCTGCCAGTGCAGGGGACATGAATTCAGTCCCTGGTCTGGAAAGATTCCACACGCCGTGGAGCAGCTAAGCCCACGTGCCACAACTTCTGAACCCACGAGACCCAGAGTCCATGCTGTGCAACAAGAGAAGCACCGCAATGAGAAGCCCGCGCACTCCCGCTAGAGAGTTAGCCCCCAGCTGCTGCAACTAGAGAAATCCCATGCAGCAACGAAGACCCGGCACAGCCAAACAAACAACAAACGTTTAAAAAGTCTGGAGAACATAAAGCTGGGGCCAAATCCTGCCCAAGGACCTAAAGAAGCAGAGCCCCTGTGGCGTCTGCTGGCTCACTGGGTGGGCAATGATGGGCTATCTACCTATGGCCTTTCAGGGTCCCCACCTACTGCGTGTGTCAGAACACGCGCCAAGTACGTGTCTGCATGAGACAGGCTGCCAAGTGGCAATTAGCCCAGGCACCTGCTGTGTACCTGACCACCACAGCGCGCGCCAAGCCATTTACATATTGTTATTCAGACACCTGCCACGGAGCGTGTCAGGACCCAGGCCACGGGACGCAATCCAGGCATCCCACCACCAGCCCCCTCAGCAGCCACCGGGTCCGTGCCCCGGCCCCTGCTCGGCTCTCGTGCCGTCTCTGCCATACACAGCAGTACTGCCCAGCAAAGTGAAGCGTGTTGGGGCCCCACCCAGTCCCATCTGAAGCAGTACCTCCACAGAGAGCACACTCCCAGGCTTGTGCCGGAACGGTGCGCTGGGGTCCTCGGGGTTGAGGGGCTGCAGGGTGGGGTCGGGCTCATAGGAGAAGGGCGTGGGGTTCAGGGTCGCAAAGTCAAAGACCAGGTTGTCAAGGATAAATTCCACACGGACCCAGGGGTCCTCGGGCAGGCCTGGGAGGGCCGGCGTGCGGCAGGTGATGAGCTGGGACGAGTTCACGTGGCAAGGCTCCTCAAACTAGGGCAGAGGGAGGGAAGACAGGGAGGGACTGCTGAGAGCACACACAGGTGGGGGGCCACAGCCTCCACTGGTGCCCGTCCCCCACGGCCCCCCAGGGCTGAGCTGGATGACGGCGAGCCTGGTGCAGGTGGGAGATGCCCATGGGGTTCTTACATGAAGGCCGCCACAGGACACACCGGGGGAGCACGCTGTCTCTGGGATCACTCGGCGCCTCCGCTCAAGCCCCTGGCCCGGCTTTGACGCTCTCATGGCCACGGTCACACGGATTCTTGGTGTCTGTACCACATCTAAATTCTGGCCACAGACCCGGATCTCACGGCCTCCACTGAAAACACAGCCCAGGAACCACTTGTGGCTCATGGGAACCTCAGGCGCAGCCCAGGCCCCGATGTTAGGTCAGCTCCAACCCAAACCCAAAGAAGCAGGTGACCGAGGACCAGATGGTTAGATGGCATCACCAACTCAGGGGACATGAGCTCGAGCAAGCTCTGAGAGGTGGTGACGGACAGGGAAGCCTGGCGTGCTGCAGTCCATGGGGTCGCAAAGAGTCAGACACAACTGAGTGACTGAATAACATACCCAAAGCCCCACAACCCCTCTCCCCACCAGCACCGTGGGCATTGAAGCCCCCACTAGAGCCCTACAAAGCCCCGTGGACTGGAGCTGCAAAGACCTCACTGCCACATGCTACGCAGCCGTGCCCTTGGCCCAGCACCTGAGGAAGCTCTTGGTGGGACTGGCAGACGTGACGTTGGGGTCCGACGTGTACTCGAACTGGCTGTGCTGAAGCCTCCGCTCGGCGGCCCCAAACCACACAGCCACGGGGAGCGTGGCAGGCGTGGGGTGTGGGCTGGTCTCGCACTGCAGCTGCTCAGCCCGCTGGTCCAGCAGCCTGGGGAAGGGAGGCAGCAGTGGTAGGCGGACCAGGCCAAAGGGGGCACCAGAGTGGGGAGGGGGACTGCAGGACACAGACCCGCTCGGGCCTCAGCTCACTCCCCTTCGGTGCTGACTGCCGTCTCCACGGGTGACCCTGGAGGCTGCACACCACCACCCCCTGCCCCCCAGCAACCCCGCATCAGGAGGGGCTGGCTGCTTCCTGACTCGGTCCCCATCCCCCTTTCTCCTCTCCCCAGCAGGCCACCCCCTCCATCTTCTCCCTGGGGCACAAGGATGGTTGCAGGATGAGGAAGCGGCCCTCACAGGTGACAAGGCTGGTCGCCCACCACTACTCGGATGTCCTCCAGCCGCCCGGTCAGAAGCTTGGAGCCGTGCAGGGTGAGGCTGGTACCCCCAGCTCTGGGGCCTCGGGCTGGGAAGACGGACTGCACCTTGGGGTCCTGCGGGAAGGGGAAAGGGAGAAACAGTCAGGCCTGAGGCCAGAAACAGAGAGGCAGAGGGAGCCAGACACAGAGCAGAAGGCCCTGGGGTGGGGAGCCCCAGAGGCGAAGCAGGGGGTGGGAAGGAGCCTCATGACGGGGTGGGGGCCGGGCCGCCAGGCACCTGGTAGGCAAAGTCATGCTCTGAGATGCCGCGTCCTCTTCCTGGTACCTCCACCATCACAGCGCCTGCCACCTCCTCCCTGCTGGCCCCGGTGATACACACGAGGCTGTGGGCACAGGGCAAGCTGAGGTGCTGGGCCACACTGAGGACCCCTCAAACCAACCTGGCCGCCCCCTCCCTGGCCCACTGCATCAGGTGGTCTCCCTGCTCCCGATACTGACAGATTCTCTTGCTTTGGAATGAATTCCTTAACAGCTTGCCAGGAGGCTCCGCCATCTGAGAATTAATATTCATGGTTCGATCCTTCAAGTCCAACCCCAGACCTCCACTGATGAGGAGAATTTCTCTCTTCGTGGGGCACAGATTTACCAAGGGACCCTGTAATGCTGGGGGCAGGGGTGAGCTGAGAGTGGAGCAGACCTGACTGGTGACCTTCACCGAAGCACACAGCGCCAGTTACAAGGTGGTGATACCTTGGGACTTCCCTGGTGGTCTAGTGGTAAAGAATCTGCTTTGCAATGGAGGGGATGCCGGTTCGATCCCTGGTTGGGGAACTGAGATCTGACAAGTCTCAGAGCAACTAAACCGATACACCGCAACTACAAGAGTCCATGAGTTCATGTACCACAGTGAAAGATTCCCAACACAGCTAAATACATGTGTGTGTGTCTGTGTATGTGTGTGTGTGTGTGAGTGTTAGCACTCAGTCGTGTCCAAATCTTTGCGACCCCATGGACCGTAGCTCACCAGGCTCCTCTGACTATGGAATTCTCTAGGCAAGAATACTGGAGTGGGTTGCCATGGCCTCCTCCAGGGATCTTCCCAACCCAGGGATCAAACCCACAGTTCGAGCATTGCAGGCAGATTCACTAGGGAAGCCTGTATGTACGTGTGTATATATATACATATGTTTAAAAATAAACACCAAGGTGATATAAACTTGACTCCCCCCAAAAAAAACTTTTGAATGCCTCTAGTCAGGTCTGGGGTTGGACGTGAAGGGAAAGTGTTAGTTCTCAGCCAGGAAACAGAAGCTCGGGGCCAATCACTCTCCTGAATGAGAAGCCTGCAATGGCTGCACTCTCACGTCGTCACGGTCACTGCAAACACCCCCAGGGAACAGAACCACCGAAGTGTGAACTCCCCGGGAGAGGCTTCCGTTGGAATGCATTTTGATCACTTTGTACGTCAGCTCAGAAATGGCTTTAGTCTTGTGGTTCTAGGATCATTAACAGTTACCCCAAGCTGTTAGTCATAGTACATTGAGTCCATTCCGGTGGCAAGGACAAGCTCTAGGAAAGTCTTGCTGAAAATCAGACCACAGGGCCTACAGATGCAGACCTCTGCAGGAAGTGGGGGAGGTGGTCTGAGGATCTGCCCCGGGTGTTTTAGACCCACTCGCCAGGTAACCCTGACATCCAGTGGGCTTAGAGATGTCTCCTTGGCCTCGTTCTGTGTGTGCCTCTGGGACCCTGTAACTATCAGCCTGTAAGCCACAAGCTCTGGGAAGGTGGCAGGGGTCCCAGAGCCTGACACTCAGCACGTGTGTCACAAGTCAACCTTCCCACTGAGGAGCCGGCCAGGGGCAGTGCTTGGGGAAGAAGTGCCAGAGGGTGGGAAGGTCAGCCCTAGGGCACAGCTGTCTGGGATCCAAGGCGCCCGCTGCCACAGCTATGTCCATAGTCACTTGGAAAGCCAGCTAAGCACACCGAGGCTGAGCCGGGAAGCAGAGCCGCCTGTCAACTCTGGGCAGGGACTGGGCTGCAGGCCAGAAAACTGCAGCTTCGTGTACCAAACCAGGGCCTCCACAGCAACTCCAGCCCTGAGATGCTATGACCAGAGCCAAGGGAAGCAGGGAGAGGGGCGCTCAGACGAGCCGTGGGTGCGTGGCGCTCAGCCGGAAAGCCAGCCGCCTAGCCCACGGGGTGTCCCTTGCTCCTCCCAGTGCAGCCCGCTCACCTGCTGGACACCTCGTACTCCTGGGCATCCACAGCACAGGGCACCCCAGCCACTCTGACTGTGTCCTGCACGTCCTGCACGTGCTGGCCCAGGTTGGAGCCCCTGATGGTGACCCGGGTGCCGCCGTCTACAGGCCCAGTCAGTGGCTCCACCTGTTCCAAGACAGGGACTGGTCACCTCCACTCACCTGGTGACCCCTGGCAGCCTGGAGAGACAGCCCAGCCTCTTCCACCTCTCGGCCCCCTGAACCCACAGCAGCCCCATCCCCTCGAAGGGATGCGCCAGTACTTCAACTCACCGAGTGGATGACAGGTGCTGGGCACTGGGTGACCACAGCCTCAGCCTTGCCACAGGCCTCCCGGGCCATGCACTGGGGATGCTCCCCCTTGCACCACACGCAGCCGTACTGGGGCAAGGCGGTTTGGCAGCGGCTGCAATCCTCGTGGCCCACGGAACAGTCATAAAGCACCACTGCAGGGTGGAGGGACGAGAGTGACAGGCAGGCCGCGAACAGCCCTGTTGCCTCCAGCCAGTCCCCGCTGCCCCAGGTGGCTCACCGTGTAGCCCATCCACGCTGTCCACACGCAGACGGCCGGCCCAGCGCAAGAACAGCCCCACGCGGAGCTCTGGCTGCAGAGCCTCATAGCTGAGCTGGAGAAACAGGAATGGGGTCAGAGCCTGGGGTTAGGGGAGCCACTGGGCCTGGGGAGAGAGTGGCCAGAGAANCGAGAGTGACAGGCAGGCCGCGAACAGCCCTGTTGCCTCCAGCCAGTCCCCGCTGCCCCAGGTGGCTCACCGTGTAGCCCATCCACGCTGTCCACACGCAGACGGCCGGCCCAGCGCAAGAACAGCCCCACGCGGAGCTCTGGCTGCAGAGCCTCATAGCTGAGCTGGAGAAACAGGAATGGGGTCAGAGCCTGGGGTTAGGGGAGCCACTGGGCCTGGGGAGAGAGTGGCCAGAGAAAGGACCAAAGTGTCTGTTCCCTTTGTGGGAACATGAAGCCGGAAGTCAGAGGTGGGGTACAGGATCCCCCAGGGCACAGGGTCAGAGCAGAACCCCTGGGGCACAGGGTCAGAGGTTAGAGCTGGGGTAGAGGATCCCCCGGGGCACAGGGTCAGAGCAGAACCCACGGTGCACAGGGTCAGAGGTCAGAGTAGGACCCCTGGGCACAGGGTCAGAGGCCAAAGAAGAACCCTTGGAGCACAGGATCAGAGCTGAGGTACAGGATCCCCTGGGGCACAGGGTCAGAGCAGAACCCCTGGGGCACAGGGTCAGAGGTCAGAGCTGGGGTACAGGATCCTCCGGGGCACAGGGTCAGAGGTTAGAGCTGAGGTACAGGATCCCCTGGGGCACAGGGTTAGAGCAGAACCCCTGGGGCACAGGGTCAGAAGTCAGAGTAGGACCCCTGGGCACAGGGTCAGAGGTCAGAGAAGAACCCTCGGAGCACAGGGTCAGAGGTCAGAGCTGGGATACAGGACACCCTGGGGCACAGGGTCAGAACAGACCCCTGGGGGACAGAGTCAGAGGTCAGAGCTGGGATACCAGGACTCCCTTGGGGTCACATGGTCAGAGAGTGGGCTGGGCTGAGCGTGGTGCAGCCAGCAAGCTCAGTAGCCGGCCTGCGGCCAGCCTGCAGCCAGTACCCATGACTCGGGGGTGTACCTGGTGCGGCCGGCACGTGACGTGGCACCGGGTATCTGGAGGCGGCTCACACTCAACCTGGGCCTCAACCACCACCTCCCGGCCCTCCAGCTCCATCACACACTCGTGGTCTCCTGGGCTGTCCTGGGGGCAGAGGACACGGCGGCAGGGGCAGCCTCAGGAGCCGGGCCTGGTGAGCCCCGAGGGGGCCCCAGCACGGTCCCTGGGCTGGGATCGAGACCTGAGGTCACGCTTTCCCTTCTTCCCCGGGACTTGTGTCTAGTTCACCGACAGCCAAGGAGGCCACTGCTTCCTCCTCTGCTGGCTCAGACGGTAAAGAATCAGCCTGCACTCCCGCCACGACAACAAGGGCCACAAGGCGGCCAAGGACGCAAGCAAGCCAAGGCTCTGTGCTCCCCGGGGCCGTGGGCCTCAACAAGGGCCACAGGGCGGCCAAGGACACGAGCGAGCCAAGGCACGCTGCTGCCGCCGCGGGCACCTCACCAAACACACCAAGTTCCTGAGGAACACGACCTGGGAGGCGTGTGGCTTTGCCCCTTATGAGTGGTGGGCCAGGGAGCTGCTCACAGTCTCCAAGGACAAGCGGGCCCTCAAGTTGATCAAGAAAAGGGTGGGGACACGCTTCCATGCTAAGATGAAGAGAGGAGCTGAGGGACGTCCCAGCCACCATGAGGAAAGCGGCAGCCAAGAAGGACTGAACCTTTCCCCTCCATGCACAGTAAACCTTTCCAGAAAAAAAGAAAAGGATCTGACTGCAATGCCATAGACCTAGGTTCAATCCCTGGGTGGGGAAGATCCCCTGGAGAAGGAAATGGCAACCCACTCCAGTATTCTCGCCTGGGAAATTCCATGGACAAAGGAGGGTGGAGGGTTGAAGTCCACAGGGTTGCAAAGAGTCGGCCACGACTGAGCAACTCACACACACACACACACACACACACACACACACAGGAGGCCACAAGCACCTGGAAGAGGCGCAGGTTCCGGCCCAGCAGTCGCACTTCTCGCCGCACGTGGACGGGCATCAGGCTGGAGCCCTGCACGCTCTCCACACAAGGGCAGGAGGCTGCCCCCCAGGTTGCTTCCTCCTGCGGCCCCAAGCGCAAGGCAGTCTATGGCACCCACCCACCACTACAGCACCCCCTCCCCAGGCAGAACCCCGGGGGGCCTGGGCCAGCTCGAGGCGGCGCACCCCACCCTCCGCCCCATCCCTCACTGGCAGAATCACGAGGTGGGCCCCCATCCCCTCCCCTGAGGCCCCCTTCCTGGGCCGGGTCTCACCAGCTCCCCGAGCCCAGGGGTGTCGTACTGGTAGTCCAAGCTGGACAGGAGGATGAGTGGGGCGGGAGGGCCCTCGTGCTCAGCGGAGTCTCCATCACCTGAGAGGAGGCTGGAAGTGGAGAAGGCGGGCATATCACCCCCCGTCCACTCGTCCGCCTCGGGCAGCTCGCCGCCTTCTCTCATGAGCCAGTCCAGAGCAGGCTTCGTGGAGCCAGCGGCCCCTGGGAAAGTGGTGGCGGGGGCAGAGCCGGGGGGATGGTCCCAGGGGCCCACCGAGGGGAGGGCCTCGGGGCCAGGCTCCACAGGGGCGGGGGCCAGGGCTACTGCCTCAGAGGGTGGTGGGTGCGAGGCTGGCAGGTCCTCGGGGGTGGCCAGGGGTCCTAAGGCTGAGGGGGCGGGCACGGTGGGTCCAGGAGTGCTCTGGGGGCTGGATGGGGCAGGAGGAGGGTCCCCGGGGAGAGGCGACTCCGTGGGAGCCAAGGCAGGGGTGGGGCTAGTTCCTGCCCACGGCCCCCAGGGGCTGAAGGGGGAAGGCCTGGCCCCGGGGGGGACATCGGAGGCTATGGAAGGAGTATCCACAGGCAGGGTGTCAGGGGTGGGAGTGACCATGGCCTGGGGGGCTGTAGGTGGGAAAGAGGTGGGTGCATCTCGGGCAGGAGGGGCCGGGGAGAGAAGCGGGCTCTGGAGGGGGAGGCAGAGAGGGACAGCAAGGGACAGGAAGGGCCACTCAGCAGGCAGGCGCGGGAGCAGGCGGCAGGCAGGCAAAGGGTATGTTAAAAGGAAAGGAGACCAAGGAGAAGAGAGACAAAAACAGCCCATTAATTCTCCAGAAGGGATGGGAGGGGGTTGGGGGCAGGCTCTGGGGGCGTCTGTGCCGAGGCAGGGCTCAAGGCCCAGACCTCTCCTGCCTCTCAGCTGCTAACGGCCTCTCCCGAAACAGGTGGGATGCTGACAGCCATCCTCCGGGGATCGGGTCCCACACGGCAGCTCAGGTGCTCGTAACGGAGCACTGGGGCAGGCAGACACACAGGCCCAGGCCACCAGAGAAACCCTCATGAAGGGCACCCCCGTGCCCCGCCCCGCCCTCACCCGCAGACCCAGCAAGGCGATGGGCTCACCTGTCGGCCGACAACCATGGGCCCGGCGTCACATGAGGCCTTGTGCGTGCAGAGGTGCTGCCAGACACACCAGTTACACCCCCAGTGGCTGCTCACGCAGGCCTGGCACCTGCACGGAGCACACGCATGGGGCGCGGGGGCACCACAGGGCAGCCGGGGGTGGGGGGGAGCACCGGGGTCGGGGCGAGGAACTCACGGCGCCGACGGGCGGAGCAAGGTGACAGCCACGCAGTCGTAGAAGGAGAGGGCAGCCTCGGCGATCACAACGGCGCCAAACCTGAGCTCCATGCTCACGGACACGTGGTCTGCAGAGAGTGGAGGGGCTGGGCTGAGAACAGGGGAGGGGCACACGGATCCCAAGACCACACCAGGTTTGGGATCAGCACTCCAAAGGTCAGGAGCACAGTCCACAGGGTAGGAAAGACGGACTTGAGGGGACCCGGGAGCAGATGGAGGATGCAGAGAAAGGCACTGCTTCAGCGTCCTTTGCCTGCATTCACACCTCATCCCCATCACACCCCTTGGAGAAAATGGGAAGATGGCGGGGCTCCTTCTCTCACCCACCGGCTCCTCTTGGCAGCTCTGGGGCCTTGCTAGGGTCCGGGGAGGGGCACATCACCCCAGAATTGGTCAGCAGGGCAGGACTCTGGGATTCCCCGAAGTGGCAGGAGTAAGACTCCCCTGGCCACAGTGGGGGCAGGTCAGGTACCGACAAGAAAACCTGCCAAGAGAGGCCGGAACACCATTGGAGCCCCCGGGCAGCAGATCAGGCTCCGTGTACAGGCGCCTGTTGTGGGCAGGCACCTGCGGCCACCAGCCCCCAGGAGTCACAAGCACCCTTCCCAGCCTGGGTTAGTAACAGGGCCCCGCCTGCTCTGGTCTTCACCTCCCTCCTCTCCTCACGGCTGATGTTGGCAGGACTCAATGCTGCCACGCGCAGACATCCCAGCTCAGGCTGGAAGCTCCACAGCCACCGCTCTGAGCCCCGGCCCCGAGAGCACTCGGAACGGCGACTGCACCTGGACGAAAAGGACCAGTGTCCACCTGTGACCCTCAGGGGGCCACTGGCAGTTCACGGGGCAGGGATACATGCAATCCTAGGGACCTGGGCAAGATCCTCAAAGGGGCCATGACGTGCCTGGCAAGTCAGGGTGGAGGATGAGATTGGCACATCCAGGGGTCAAAGGTGGAGAGTCAAGGGCCAAGGACCGGGAACCCTGGAGACAGGGCAAGTGGGTAGGAGCATTGCAGGCAGGAGGCTGGGGGTGGGGTGGGGATGATGGGGAGGGGCGCTGACCTGCCGAGGAGCACACACCATCCGCAGTATGGGTCCCTGAGAGCCAGGCAGGACGCACAGTCCAGGTGCTGAGCGCAGGAGGCCACGGGAACCTTGAGGAGCTACAGCAGCAAAGACTTGAGGCTAGCGATCCAAGTGCCAGCAGCTCACCCACGTACAGGGCCCCAGTTCCCTCAAGGGCCCTCCCAGCAGCCACGCCCTCCCAGGCTGACGCCTGGCACTCACCGTGCTCTGGGTCATGACATACAGGTGCTCGAAGGCCCCATCAAAGATGAGGTCTCTGCTCACCGCAGACCCCTGCTGGACGATCTGGGTGGCGTACGGATGGCCATCGCTCCCTGGGCCCAAGTAGACCTGAGATCAGAGACCACAGGGTCTGAGGCCCAAGGCCCACCCTGCTCTCCCCAGTAAAGCAATTTACAGGTAGAATTTCCTCCTAGGCAGTACAGGTCATTACCACCCAGCCCCGAGGGTGGGAGTAGGGGTATCACGGGTAAACGCCATTCAGCCCCAGAAAGGGGAACACAGGTCATCTCCCCCAGCCTGGGGCCAGAGGTACATAGTAGATCTCACACTGCAGCCCCAGGGGGTCCCAGGCGTAGCTCTGCCCAGGCTGGGTCCCCGGCAGCCTGTCCCTTCCAGATCTGAGGCAGGGCCCAGTATCTCCTGTGGACTCACCCTATGCAGCTGCCCTTGACTGTCGCCCAGGAAAGCAATGGTGTGTCCATCTTCCATGGTGATCGCCACGGCTGTTAGCTGGACCCCCGGCCACTCCAGAACCGGCGTGGCTTCCAGGGGGACACGGCTGGCCATGGGGCTGGGTGTGTGGTCTGAGCCACAGGGATACGCATCCAGAGTGTCCTGCAGACAGCCAGAAGCCCAAGTTAAGCCCTCCCCAGATCCCCTCTATCCTCCCTAAACAACCCCATCCCCTCTCCCAGCATCTCTGCCAGTCCTTGGCTCTTCCGTAGCCGCATCCTTGGTCCTGCCTCAGTGGCTTCCTTCCACAGTCTGCTCCATCACCTCCTGTGATCCCCACATGTCTGGGGGCCCCCCTTTCTCCCATCCCTGGCCTGGGAGCTGCTTCCTCCAGTTCATGCACAAGCCTTCCCCTGGACCATTCTTCCAAAACTTCTTCTAGCCTGAATCCTTCTCTCCATGTCCACTAACCTGGGTCCCCTCCCACCTCTCACTGAGTTAGTCTCCCTATATGCAGCTTCTACCCTTTTCACCCAACCTGCATGCATCCTAAGTTGCTTCGGTCAGGTCCATCACTTTGCTACCCCATGAACTGTAGTCCGCCAGGCTCCTCTGTCCGTGGGACTTCCCAGGCAAGAATACTGGAGTGGGTTGCCATACCTCCTCCAGGACATCGTCCCCACCCATGGATTGACCCTGCATCTCTTATGTCTCCTGCATTGGCAGGCGGATTCTTTACCACTAACACCATCTGGGAAGTGTTCGCCCATCCTGAGATGAGAGCCAAACAAGTCTCAATAAACCTGAACCTCACTTGCCTCTCAAGAAACTTTAAACAATAGAGTCTAACCTCGCCACATTCTGAGTCCGTGCCCTGCACCCTAGACCCTCAAATACCCTCTCAGTCCACCTACACAAATGCCATCCCTTCGGTGCCAGATCCAAGCACAGCCCTGCACAGCTGGCTCTCTGTTCCCCCTGTATGCCACTCTTACTATAATATATCCCTCCATCGGCCAGACACAAAGGAATCACTTAACATCCGCTGACCTGACCAGTAAATGACTGCCCAGTGGCCTCAGAGACAGGGAAGGGCTGGCCAGCGCCAGAACTTACCACGGGCAGCTGAGCACAGTCGGAGTTGACATCGTACTCAATGTAGGCCACCTCCGTCCCGTCCTCCGCACGGCCCTCCTGGGTGTAGCAGGCGTCTCGGGTGTGATTGGCAAGGCGATCCACCTCATCCAGGGGGAAGGCACAGAGCGCTGATACGCCGGTCATCCCAGCAGCTGCCGATGGGGGCCGGCCCACGGTCGGGGGAGCCGCGGAGGAGAAGGCCACGAAGAGCACCTCGCCCTGGGCCACCTCTGCAGACGCGGCCACGGCCGCAGCCTGGATGAGTCCGTAGCGGCCCCCCTGACAGGCCAGGGGCAGCTCCACGTAGGAGTAGTAGTGCTGATCCCGGAGGCACACGCGGGAGACGTAGGCTCGGAAGGCCCGCGACTGAGCCTGCAGGTCTCGTCGAAGAAACAGGAAGTAGGCACTGGCCCCGCGCGCGAAGGCGCTCACGAAGTGATGGCTGTACTCTGAGAGGCGGCCCACGGCGAGCTTGGCCGTCTCCTCGTAAGAGAAGGCGGCCTGGGGGTCCGGGGGCTGTAAGGCCCGGGTGGTGATGGGTGGGATGCCGCCCCCTACACCTCGGCTGGTGTAGCCTCGCCCCACAAACAGGAGGGGCTCCCCAGACGGGCCCTGGGCCACCAGTCCCACCGTGCTGACAGTGGGGTCGTTGGCAGCCACATACTGGGTGTCCCCGGGCCGCTCCGGCCGCAGCAGCAGCTGCCCAAGCTGCCCCAGGCGCCTCTGCTCACAGACC
>SJYQ01032645.1:0-13735 GCA_006410935.1 Redunca redunca
GTGAACTCCGGGAGATGGTGATGGACAGGGAGGCCTGGCGTGCTGTGATTCATGGGGTTGCAAAGAGTCGGACATGACTGAGCTACTAAACTGAAATCACATTTATTAACTTATTTCAATTGGGATATTATTTGAGAAAAATGAACATATTTTACCCTTCTTACTTTTCTTTGTGTTCTCTTGATGGCAGTTAATAACTACTCCGTGCTGGTTAATCAATATATGTATAAGATATATTCATATTATGATTGTGTTAAAACCTTTTAACATAAGTTTTATTATATGTGCTACTGAACACTTAGAAAAATGGGTGAAGCAAGTGAAAACTATGGGTTTTTGTATTAAACTGAAAAAAATCAAGTACAAAAGGAAAAATATGCAAAGCAATGATTTTTAAGAATTTTGCTTCAGTGAATTTTGTGTAATATAGTGTATTATTGGTGAGTTCCTACTATGTGCTAGTTATTCTTCTAGGTATTTTACATGTGAAATCTCATTGCATTTAATCTTTACAACAATAAAAATAGTACAAGTAAGGACTTAAGTTATTATCCCTAATTTGCTAATCAAAAATCAGAAGCACTTAGCATTGGCTTGCCCAGGGTCACCCAGGGAATAAATTTGGAGACAGGATTCTGACACAGGCACTTTGACACTTAGGCCATGTTATAACTTTCCATGGGACCATAATCACATGAACCATTCCCTTTTGGAATGGTTCACACCCCCACACACACCCTAATAGTTCTGTCTGTCTGAGAAACCCTGATTAACACAATACTGCATCTATGTGTTTCTGTTAGGAACTGAGGTTCTTTTTTGAGATCCTTGGATTTTCTCATGAGGAAACTATCATAATTATTCCTTTAAAATGTAAAAACATTATTTACATTACCTTTATGATATAACTTAATGCTTGAGATGAAAGGTCTTAGATGTTCACAGAAACAATGTCTTTGAACTTTAGTTTTCAAGTTGTCAACCTTAATACTTAGCAGTTGAGCAATGGATATTCATGTTTCAATTTAGTCACATAATGTATACTCTGGAAACCCAATTTTAGTACTTATCTGTTGTGACCTAAATCTACTAAAATAAAGAAATAATTTAGTGTCTTTAGCTGCCAATATACACAGTCCATTTTAAAAGGAGAAGTTCTCTTTTCATTCACTATGTCCTTCCTCTAAAATGGTTCATCTATTTGTCTGTATTTTGAGTTGCTCCTTGTCCCAAATGGAAATATTGCACTCAGTTTTTTCCTTCTTGTGCAAGTCTCAACTATTCCCACCCACTTTGCAGTTTTTATTCCCAGGCTTGATTGCCACATGAGTTTTGTAGTTAATTTTTCAAATTAGATATCTTTTACTTGGGAGTTGTACATTCACACAGATACTTAATCAAAAATACAATCCCAGAAATACAATTATACCGATAATTGATCAATACAATACAACTGGAAATAGCATCTCCAATTTCAACAACCTATGATTTATTTCTTTTTGTAGTTATTTCAAGGTAATCAGCTTCTTCTACTGATAAGGAAGCTTTTACATGGAATTTGTTCTTCCATGGTGAGCATTCTGAAGACCAAATTAAATAAAAGACATGTTATTTCCTTTACATCATGGCCTATTAAAGATTGCTGTTTGGAACATAATGACTGGATAAACCCCAACCAAAAAATTTAAAAATGGAACTCTTCAAGATTTTAAGATAATATATCTATGGTTTCCTAAAGTTTTTATTTCTCTAAAATAATAGTTGATTTGGTCGATCTCTAAAACAACAATTGAATGGATCTTTTGAACTGTGGTGCTGGAGAAGACTCTTGAGAGTCCCTTGGACTGCAAGGATATCAAACCAGTCAATCCTAAAGGAAATCAGTCCTCAATATTCATTGGAAAGACTAATGCTGAAGCTGAAACTCCAATACTTTGGCCACCTGATGCGAAGAACTGACTCATTGGAAAAGACCCTGATGCTGGGAAAGATTGAGGCAGGAGGAAAAGGGGGCGACAGAGGATGAGATGGTTTGATGGCATCACTGACTCAATGGACATGAGTTTGAGCAAGCTCCAAGAGTTGGTGATGGACAGGGAAGCCTGGTGTGCTGCAATCCATGGGGTCTCAAAAACATGAACATGACTGAAAGACTTAACTGAACTGAAAACAATAATACTCATAAATAGGGAAGCTCATTAGCTTTTTTAACTCATTTCTGTTTTTTTTTTAAATGAAATCAAATAGATTTTGAAACGTTTAGATCTCCTCCTCTCATAATAGAAGGTATTCAAAGTGAAAGAATTGCTTGACAGCATAGAGGTTAAAACAATTAGACTCAGTCAACAGAATTATTTTAATTTCTTTAATGCCTGAAAATGTAGAAAGAAATAAAATCTTGTTTCTATGCTGCTAAATAGCAGCATCCAGGGTGGTTGGTCCCATCTTGGACTGGTGAGTTTTTTTAATCTTATATTCACCTGTCTGAACTACCTTATAAAATTATAAACATATACAACTGTTTAATTGATACTTGAAAATAGATGAGCTCTATTTCAATAAAAATATAATTATTAAAATTTAAAAATCTACTTAACTTCTGATTTATATGAAGTCCACAGTTATTTGGGGAAGGGATATCTTATTCAGGCCTGCTAATTATCATGTACTACAAAGGAATCCAAATTACATGATTTTCTATTGTTACTAGTTGATTAATTTAGCATTTCAGTCTCTCCATACGGGAATTGTAGAAAATTTGAGTTCAATATCTAGGATATAATTTTCAGTGTGCTCTTTCTTTCTTTCTGTAACATACTTTTGTAAAATATATATATATATTACAAAATGTATATATTTATATATTATATATGTAATATATATAATAAATATATTTCTGTAATATATATCCATATGATTCCCTTATAATTTATTCATATTCACTCTTCTCCCTCCAACCTCTTTCCTCCCAACCCCTGAAAAGAAAAAAGTCACATACTGAACTCAACCTTATCTACAAAGAATATCTTTTCAAAACTGTGTTTTCCTTCTGGTATGATATGTTTACTTTATAACCTATGTAACTAAGTTGTTTTTCACCTGCAAGTCCCAAGGAATAGTTAGATAAAAACTTATAACAACATTTAAAATCACTTATGTGCATGTATGTGTGTGCCAAGTATGCTGCTAAGCTGCTAAGTCGCTTCAGTCGTGTCCGACTCTGTGCGACCCCATAGACGGCAGTCCACCAGGTTCCGCTGTCCCTGGGATTCTCCAGGCAAGAACACTGGAGTGGGTTGCCATTTCCTTCTCCAATGCATGAAAGTGAAAAGTGAAAGGGAAGTCGCTCAGTCGTGTCCGACCCTCAGCGACCCCATGGACTACAGCCTTCCAGGCTCCTCTGTCCATAGGATTTTCTAGGCAAGAGTACTGGAGTGGGGTGTCATTGCCTTCTCCAGTGCCAAGTATAAGGCTGTAATTTTTCTTCTAAGTTGTCTTCTGTGGTGTTTAGTATCAGTAAGAAAGTGGCTTACATAATTACTCTAGTTCATTAGCTTAGAACTTGATGTCTCTTCTAGTTACTGAGGAATGGTTCCAATATTGAAAATGAAATGAGCCTTTTACTATATAATTAAGAGAAACACACAGATGCTTGATATTACAAAAGCAGTTTTTAAATGTGGGACCAGAGGCCTAGACACAAAGCTCAGTTGGTGAGAGAGTTTAGAAAAATATTAGGACCGCTTAACTCTAATTTGGAGTTTTCAAACATCCCATAGGATTTTAATCTTAAACACGAGGTGCATTGGCATACCATTTGTAAGATAAGACACATTAGTAGCAATGTAACTTAAAGCAGGAGGCACAGGAAAAAACATTCTTCTCTCTGGTTATCTCTTCTCTGACAAGATTAGGAGGGCCTTTGGGGGCTTAAATTATCCTCTGCCTTGAACCACAAGTCAGATTGCAAACCACAGGATTATGAATATATATGAATTTTCCTGTTTATTTTAAAATTGATAATACCGAAGGGTTTCTATGGAAAGGAGGGTTTTATTGCTTTACGTTATTAATGATTCATCTAAAATTAACCCTGTTCTAATTTGTGTAGAAAGTATTCTTGTATATCTTCAGTAAGTAATGATTAATAAAAACATTTTAAACTACAATTGCTCTTTGTATGTGCTAAGTCATTATAGATGTGTCTGATTCTTTGGGACCCCATGGACTGTAGCCCACCAGGCGCCTCTGTCCATGGGATTCTCCAGGCAAGAATACTGGCGCGGATCTTCCTCACCCAGGGATCGAATTTGTGTCTC
The DNA here is from genome assembly GCA_006410935.1 of Redunca redunca. Taxonomy (NCBI): domain Eukaryota; kingdom Metazoa; phylum Chordata; class Mammalia; order Artiodactyla; family Bovidae; genus Redunca; species Redunca redunca. The sequence continues at coordinate 4,320 of SJYQ01032645.1, forward strand.
TTACATCTCCTGCACTGGCAAGTGGGTTCTTTACCATGAGCACCACCTGGTAAGCCCACAATTACTCTTAAGTGATGGCATGTCTGACGTATAATAGATCACTTTTTAAGCAAGATAAATTCTCCCCAAAATCAGTATCTAACATGAGGGGTTTTGTTTTTATTTATTTTCTTGCTCACATAAAGTCAAAACAGGAAGTTCTGAGGTGAATAACTTTACTGCAAGTGCTAATTCGGTTCCTTCCTTCCTGTGGCTTTGCCATCTTCCATATGTGACTTTCAGGGACACCCCAATAGATGGAAAAACACAGTGGGTTGTGTATGGGAGGTTTGCATGACCTGGGCCTAGTAGTGGTACTTACCTCTTCCTCTCATTTTCTACTGGTAAACCGTCACATGTAACTTGAAGGAGGCTGAGAAATAGTCTAATCATGTGATCAGAAAAAAGAGAAAAGACCAGATTTGGTGCTATGGCTTGGTATTCTGGAGATGAGCACTATAGAAATGTAAACAGCTATTCGGTAATGAAAAACTATTAACCACTTGCACAGTTAAGTCACCATTATCCTTTTCTTAAAAATTTTTATTGGAGTATAGTTGATTTAAAGTCTTTTGTTAGTTTCTACCATATAGAAAAGTGAATCAGATTATTTTCCCATGTAGATAGACCATTACAGGGTATTGAGAAGAGTTCCCTGTGCTGTACAGTAGGTCCTTATCAGTTATCTATTTTATGTTGTATAGCAGTATATATATATCAATCCCAGTCTCCCAGCTTATCCCTCTCTCCCCTTTCCCTCCTGGTAACCATAAGTCACCATTATCTTTGATTCTCTCTACTTATTCTTGTTAATGCTCTCATCTTTTGCAGCACTTAATTTTTGCTTTTTAAACACTAAGAGGGAACCACATACTAATTTTCAAAATAATGAAATGCACAAGGGCCATGCATATGTGTGCAGGCTTATATATTTGAGCTTTTCAGAGTTTTGCAAAGGGTATAAAGACCTGTTTTATATTTTATCTGTGTTTTATTTTATAGCCATAAAAGGATGCATGGGATTTAGGCTTCTTAATATGATGGAGTAACAGGGACCAAATTTACTTTCTATCTTAACTAAGAAATGAACACTCTATATGAAACAATGCCTTTCAACATTGGACAACTGGCAGAGTAACATTGTCATCTTTGATAGTGGAAAACAAACAAACAGAGCTCTATAACTGCATCAGACTAAGGTCTGAAAGAATTTTCCAAACCATAGCACAGGGAATAAAACCCAAGGAGAGCCCAGAGTTCTCAATTCATTGAAGAGACAGGGATTAGAGTTCTGGGAGGTCAAGGCAGTTAAATTTACAAGACAGAAGTCAGCTGCACAGAGGAAGAGAGAGCTCCAGAGATATGCAGAAAGCTTTCCTGAACTTTTTGGCTGGGTACTGATCTGCACATGTGTGAGAGATACTACTTACTCATAGCGTGGGACAGAATTATCAGGAGTCAGCAAACTAAATAATTCCTGTGATTTAGACAGAGTTTGCTATAGTTTGTGTTCCCACCAGCCAGAGCAGAAAAATCTTTTAATATATAGACACTGGAGAGAGTGATTGGAAACATATAACCTTAGGCGTGAGATAACTTAGAACACACACTAACGGCTGCTCTGGACACATCCTAACAAGGTTTTAAAGCAAGCTTGAAAGGATTAAATTAATTCCCAGTAATTTAACTGAGTCTCAGAGCAAATTACTATTTAAAAGAATTCAACTACATTTAACTCCCATCAATGTAAAATTCTTAGTGTTCAGAATTCAATAAAAAATTACTAAGCATGCAAAGAGGCAGGAAAAGGGACCTATAACCAGACCTATAACCAGGAGAAGATTCAGTCAATAGAAACAGGCCAGAAATAACAGAGATGATGGAATTAGGAGATAATAAAATTAAAATATATTTTCTATATGCTCAAGGAAGTAAAAGAAAACATGAACACGATGCAGAGAGAAGTGTGGGAAATTTTTAAAGATCCACATAGAATTTCTAGAGGTGAAATATATAATATACGAGGAGAAATTATACTAGATGTGATTAAAAGGAAATTAGACCCTGCAGGGAAAAATTTGCAAACTTGAAGACACAGCAATAGAAATTACCCAAAATGGCAAACACGGGGGAAAAAAGATCAGAAAATAACAAACAGAGCAACATGACAGGAAGGACCGTATCAAGTGTTCTGACATACATGTTTGTGGAGTGCCAGAGTGGGTAGAGAAGCACAAAAAAACTGAAGAAGCAAGGGCTGAGAAATTTCCAAAGTTCATTAAAAATATAAATGCATGGATTGAAGGATATAAACAAAACCCAAGTAAAATAAACATGAAGAAAACCACTCCAAAACACATCATAAATGCCTAGATGACAAGACTGATGAAGATAAAAGTCTTAAAGGCAGCCTGAGAGAGAGGAGGGAAAGAAAGAAAATTCAGGGCGACAAGAAAAGGACTACAGAAACTTACTGTCAGAAACTATGCAAACCAGAGGACATGGAACAACATCTTTAAAATACTGAAAAAGGAAAAAAAATCCTGCCAACCTGGGATTGATACTCAGTGAAAGCCTCTTTCAAAAATAAAGGTGAAATGCAGACAAATAAAAACTTAAAATTCATTATCAGTAGACCTACTCTACAAAAGAAATGTTACAGAACAAAGGGAAAATAATACCAGATGGAAATGTGGACCCACACAAAAAATAAAGATACCCAGACATGGGCAAAAAATGTGAAATTATGAAAGGTATTTTTCTTATATTTTGAAATCCCCTCTGAAGACTATTGACTGTTTAAAGCAAAAAATAATAATAGTACATTGTAGAGTATATACTATATATAAAAGTAAGATATATGACAAAAATAGCACAAAAGAGGAGAGGAAATGGAAGAATACTATTAATTACTTATGTGTGAAAGGATATATTATTATTGGAATGAGCACTGTGATAAGTTTTACAATATGCATATTGTAGATACGTTGAGAAGCCATGAGGAAATAAAGCAGAAAGCTTAGGCTAATAAACCAGTAGATCAGTACAGTTATTTGCTGAGTCGTGTCTGACCCTTTGAGACCTCAAGGACTGCAGCACGCCAGGCCTCCCTGTCCAACACCAACTCCCAGAGTTTACTCATACTCATGCCCATTGAGTAGGTGATGACATCCAACCATCTCATCCTCTGTCATCCCCTTCTCCTCCTGCCTTCAATCTCTCCCAGCTTCTGGGTCCTTTCAAATAAGTCAGCTCTTCACAAGAGGTGACCAAAGTATTGGAGTTTCAGCTTCAACATCAGTCCTTCCAAAGAACACCCAGGACTGATCTCCTTTAGAATGGACTGGTTGGATCTCCTTGCAGTCCAAGGCACTCTCAAGAGTCTTCTCCAACACCACAGTTCAAAAGCATCAATTCTTCAGTGCTCAGCTTTCATCACAGTCCAACTCTCACATTCATACATGACCACTGGAAAAACTATAGCCTTGACTAAATGGACCTTTGTTGGCAAAGTAATGTCTCTGCTTTTGAATATGCTGTCTAGGTTGGTCATAACTTTTCTTCCAAGGAGTAAGCGTCTTTTAATTTCATGGCTGCAGTCACCATCTGCAGTGATTTTGGAGCCCCCCAAAATAAAGTCTGACACTGTTTCCACTGTTTCCCCATTATTTGCCATGAAGTGATGGGACTGGATGCCATGATCTTTGTTTTCTGAATGTTGAGCTTTAAGCCAAGTTTTTCACTCTCCTCTTTCACTTTCATCAAGAGGCTATTTAGTTCCTCTTCACTTTCTGCCATAAGGGTGGTGTCATCTGCATATCTGAGGTTATTGATATTTCTCCCAGCAATCTTGATTCCAGCTTGTGCTTCATCCAGCCCAGTGATTCTCATGATGTTCTTGGCATTTAAGTTAAATAAGCAGGGTGATAATATACAGCTTTGACGTACTACTTTTCCTATTTGAAACCAATCTGTTGTTCCATGTCCAGTTCTAACTGTTGCTTCTTGACCTGCATACAGATTTCTCAAGGGTTGGGTCAGGTGGTCTGGTATTCCCATCTCAGAATTTTCCACAGTGTTGTGATCCACACAGTCAAAGGCTTTGGCCTAGTCAATAAAGCAGAAATAGATCTTTTTCTGGAACTCTCTAGCTTTTTCCATGATCCAGCAGATGTTGGCAATTTGATCTCTGGTTCCTCTCCCTTTTCTAAAACCAGCTTAAAACATCTGGAAGTTCATGGTTTACATATTGTTGATGCCTGGCTTAGAGAATTTTGAGCATTACTTTGCTTTTGTGTGACAAGACTGCAATTGTGTGGTAGTTTGAGCACTCTTTGGCATTCTTTGGGATTGGAATGAAAACTGACTTTTTCCAGTCCCGTGACCACTGCTGAGTTTTCCAAATTTGCTGGCTTATTGAGTTCAGCACTTTCACAGCATCATCTTTTAGGATTTGAAATAACTGGGATTCCATCACGTCCACTAGCTTTGTTCGTAATAATACTTCCTGAGGCCCACTTGAGGCATCACATTCCAGGATGTCTGGCTCTAGGTTACTGATCACACTATTGTGATTATCTTGGTTGTGAAGATCCTTTTTGTACAGTTCTGTGTATTTTTGCCACCTCCTCTTAATATCTTCTGCTTCTGTTAGGTCCATATTATTTCTGTCCTGTATTGTGCCCATCTTTGCATGAAATGTTCCCTTGGTATCTCTAATTTTCTTGAAGAGATCTCTAGTCTTTCCCACTCTATTGTTTCCCTTTATTTCTTTGCATTGATTGCTGAGGAAGGCTTTCTTATCTCTCCTTGCTATTCTTTGGAACTCTGCACTCAAATGGGTATATCTTTCCTTTTCTCTTTTGCTTTTTGCTTCTCTTCTTTTCACAGCTATTTGTAAGGCCTTCCCAGACAGCCAGTTTGCTTTTTTGCATTTCTTTTTCTTGGTGATGGTCTTGCTCCTTGTCTCTTGTACAATGTCATAAACCTCCGTTGATAGTTCATCAGGCACTCTCTTTATCAGATGTAGTCCCTTAAATCTATTTCTCACTTCTACTGTATAATCGTTAGGGATTTGATTTAGGTCATACCTGAACAGCCTAGTGATTTTCCCTACTTTCTTTAAGGCCAAATTTAGCAATAAGGAGTTCATGATCTGAGCCACAGTCAGCTCCTGGTCTTGTTTTTGTTGACTGTATAGAGCTTCTCCATCTTTGGCTGCAAAGAATATAATCAATCTGATATTGGTGTTGACCATATGATGATGTCCTTGTGCGAGTTTTCTCTGTCGGAAGAAGGTGTTTGCTATGAGCAGTGCATTTTCTTGGCAAAACTCTATTAGCCTTTGCTTTGCTTCATTCTGTACTCCAGGACCAAATTTGCCTGTTACTCCAGGTGTTTCTTGACTTCCTATTTCTGCGTTCTAGTGCCCTATAATAAAAAGGACATCTTTTTGGGGGTGTTAGTTCTAGAAGGTCTTGTAGGTCTTCATAGAACTGTTCAACTTCAGCTTCTTCAGCATTGCTGGTCGGGGCATAGACTTGGATTACTGTGATATTGAATGCTTAGCCTTGGAAATGAAGAGAGATCATTCTGTCATTTTTGAGATTGCATCCAAGTACTGCATTTCAGACTCTTTTGTTGACTACGATGGCAACTCCATTTCTTCTAAGGGATTCTTGCCCACAGTAGTAGATATAATGGTCATCTGAGTTAAATTCACCCATTCCAGTCCATTTTATTTCACTGATTCCTAAAATGTTGATGTTAACTCTTGCCATCTCCTGTTTGACCACTTCCAGTTTGCCTTGATTCATGGATTCCAGGTTCCTATGCAATATTGCTTTTTACAGCATCGGACTGTGCTTCCATCACCAGTTACATCCACAGCTGGTTGTTGTTTTTGTTTTGGCTCCATCTCTTCATTCTTTCTGGAGTTATTTCTCCACTGATCTCCAGTAGCATATTGGGCACCCACTGACCTGGGAAGTTCATCTTTCAGTGTCCGATCTTTTTGCCTTTTCATACTGTTCATGGAGTTATCAAACCAGTTGTCAGGACAAAATCAAATGCTAAAAATAATTACTCCAAAAGGATTCAGAGTAAGGCCAGAGGATGGAGTGAAAGAGCTGGAAACACATGGGCAAAATATAAAATAAACAGTAAGGTGTAGATTAGTAATAGTAGATTTAAATCCAACTCTCAGCAACCCTACATTTTGGTATCTACCCAAATGAAATAAAAGATATGTGCACGCAAAAATTTGTAAGCACCTTTTTATGTTTATATAAGCTAAATGACTCAAATACCCATCAACTTCTGAATGAATGAATAAAATATAGTATATCCATATAATGAGATACAGCAATAAAAATGGAGCAAATGACTTAAATCATGCAAAGACATGGATTAATCTTAATATATTATGCTAAGAGAAAGAAGTCATCCACAAAAACACTATATACTGTATGATTCCATTTATATGAAGTTCTAGAAAAGGCAAAAATATGGTAACAGAAAGCAGACTAGTGGTTGCCAGAAGCTGGAAGGTCAGGAAGAGGAATGACTGTAAAAGGGTAAACCTTTTAGAGAGTGCTGGAGTTGATTACAGCTTGACTGTGATGAAGATTTCACAACTGTGTACATTTGTCAAGACTTGTTGAATTGTATTTTCAAAATTGTCCCTCAATAAAGCTGACATTAAAGTGAATTAATGATTTGATGATCTCATTTTAAAAATAGCAAGTTGACATTATAAGTGAGCTAGTGAATGCCCTTGAAATCAGACCCCACTGTGGAGAGAAGGATAATTCATTGGAAGAATGTGAGGGGAGAAGATCAGTAGAATAGCCCATATTCCAGGAATCCTGGGACTGAGTGTATTAATAGAGACTCTAATCCTTTCTCTATAGGAGTCTGTTAAAAATCAACCTGAGAGCTTTGGCTACTTTCTTATCTAAACAGAAAGAATGACTTCATGACAGCTACTATTCTAACTGATTTCATGTCAGAAGCATCAGGTAATATGGCGAGTTGGAAAACTCTTGTATTTGCTACCTAGCTTCAAAGAACAAACAAACAGGATTCATTTGACTAATCGAGGACAACTGGTTTTGGTCTTAAGCAGGCACTGGATTAGGACAGATGACAAATGCTTTTGAGATAGATGCGTATAAGCCATTTTAGAGCCTGAGGCAGGGCATATCATGCTACAAGTGGAGCAGCATAAGGCATAGCTGGGGAAAGAAAGCAAACTTTAAACTAAGAGCAAGTTGATGTTGATGCCAAATGTCACATTAGAGGGGAGGGCCAAAGATGCACCTGTCTGCTTCTAAGGCTCATTAAAGATTTTAGAGGTTGGATAGTTTTAAAATCTCTCTAAGCAGCTAAATTTTATTGATTTTTCATTCTGTTTACTATATAATCTCTCTTTTAACTACTTAATTCTTACTGATATTTTCAAACTTTTAAAATAAAAGTAATACATGAGCAAGATTTTTCAAAAAGCCTTGAACAAGCATAGAAATGCATTTTTTTTTTTAATGGAAGCATCTCTTCCCAATACCCGTCTATTCCCTTCTAGAAATATAAGTAATGTTAAAATCTCCTAATTTTTGTATAAATCTGATCTTTATGCTGTGGCACTTAAGAGTTTGAGATTTCTTTTTTTCTAATATTTATACATATTTATATCATCAATCTAACTCTGATTTTTCCTTAAAAACCTATGATCTTCCATTTACCTTGATCTGACTCTACACCTCAGTTAACAGTCTCCTCATCCAAGACAAAAATATAAGATTCCTCTTTATTCCTTTTTATCTTAAATACTACACTCCAGGTACTTCCCTGGTGGTTCAGTGGTTAAGACTTCATGCTTAACAATGCAGGGGCCATAGGTTTGATGCAAGAGTACTGGACTGGGTTATCCCTGTCAGGGAACTAAAAATTTCGGCATACTGAAAAATATGGCCTAAATAAAAAATCACATTACATATTTAAGCCACTAGCAAATATCTTCATATCCACTTCTAAGTTATTGCAGTCTTTCACAACTTCTTACTACATCTTACCACATCTAGATTCAAGCCATCATCCTCTCCTAACTAGTTCCCCTGAGTCTACTTTTACCTTTTAAAGTCTGGGAAATTTATAGAATTATGTCCTACCCCTATTAGAAACCCTCCAATGACATTCTGACACTGGAATGAAATCTAGACTTCATGGGCTACAAAGCCTGCCAACTTTGGCTACTTCCCTGATCTCACCTGTCTCCCTCTAGTACACTTCACTCCCGTAAAACCTGCTTCCTTGCTGATTTGAAAACAAATTCAATGCATTTTGTACTCAAGATCTTTTTGTTTGTTTTCTGCCTTTAATTTCACCTGAAATGCTCTTCCTTATATATTTGTGTGGCTCACTCAACATTCTGCTTACATATCACTTCCTCCAAAAGCTCTTATCCTGAAACACCATACCATTCCATCATGTCATTACTCAATTATTCTGACCTGTTTTATCAGTCTTTATGGCATTTATCACCACTGGAAATATTGTATGTACCTATTTTATTGCCTATCAGACACACTAAAATATTAACTCTAGAAGGAAACAGACAGTTTATTTTATTTTTTTCAGGTTTTATTTTATTTTTTTACTTTACAATATGGCATTGGTTTTGCCATACAACAACATGAATCTGCCACAGGTGTACACGTGTTCCCAATCCTGAACCCCCCTCCCACTTCCCTCCCCCTACTACCTCTCTGGGTCATCCCAATGTAACAGCCCAAAACATCCTGTATCCTGCATCGAACCTAGACTGGTGATTCATTTCTTATATGATATTATACATGTTTCAATGCCATTCTCCCAAATCATTCCACCCTCTCCCTCTCCCACAGAGTCCAAAAAACTGTTCTATACATCTGTGTCTCCTTTGCTGTCTCACATACAGGGTTATCATTACCATCTTTCTAAATTCCATATATATGTGTTAGTATACTGTATTGGTGTTTTTCTTTCTGGCTCACTTCACTCTGTATAATAGGCTCCAGTTTCATCCACCTCATTAGAACTGATTCAAATGTATTCTTTTTAATGGCTGAGTAATACTCCATTGTGTATATGTACCACAGCTTTCTTATCCATTCATCTGCTGATGGACATCTAGGTTGCTTCCATGTCCTGGCTGTTATAAACAGTGCTGTGATGAACATTGGGGTACATGTGTCTCTTTCAATTCTGGTTTCCTTGGTGTGTAAGCCCAGCAGTGGGATTGCTGGGTCATAAGGTAGTTCAATTTCCAGTTTTTTAAGGTATCTCCACACTGTTCTCCATAGTGGCTGTACTAGTTTGCATTCCTACCAACAGTGTAA
>SJYQ01032653.1:0-36328 GCA_006410935.1 Redunca redunca
TTGGCATAGTCAATAAAGCAGAAATAGATGTTTTTCTGGAACTCTCTTGCTTTTTCATTGATCCAACAGATATTGACAATTTGATCTCTGGTTCCTCTGCCTTTTCTAAATCCAGCTTGAACATCTGGAAGCTGATAGTTCACGTATGCTGAAGCCTGGCTTGGAGAATTTTGAGCATTACTTTACTAGCGTGTGAGATGAGTGCAATTGTGATGTAGTTTGAGCATTCTTTGGCATTGCCTTTCTTTGGGATTGGAATGAAAACTGACCTTTTCCAGTCCTGTGGCCACTGCTGAGTTTTCCAAATTTGCTGGCATATTGAGTGCAGCACTTGCACAGCATCATCTTTCAGGATTTGAAACAGCTCAACTGGAATTCCATCACCTCCACTAGCTTTGTTCGTAGTGATGCTTTCTAAGGCCCACTTGACTTCACTTTCCAGGATGTCTGACTCTAGGTGAGAGATCACACCATCGTGATTATCTGGGTCTTGAAGATCTTTTTTGTATAGTTCTTCTGTATATTCTTGCCACCTCTTCTTAATATCTTCTGCTTCTGTTAGGTCCATACCATTTCTGTCCTTTATTGAGCCCATCTTTGCATGAAATGTTCCCTTGTTATCTCTAATTTTCTTGAAGAGATCTCTAGTCTTTCCCATTCTGTTGTTTTCCTCTATTTCTTTGCATTGATCACTGAGGAAGCCTTTCTTATCTCTCCTTGCTGTTCTTTGGAACTCTCCATTCAAATGGGTATATCTTTCCTTTTCTCCTTTGCCTTTCACTTCTCTTCTTTTCATAGCTATTTTTAAGGCCTCCTCAGACAACCATTTTGCCTTTTTGCATTTCTTTTTCTTGGGGATGGTCTTGATCACTGCCTCCTGTACAATGTCATGAACCTCTGTCCATAGTTCTTCAGGCTCTCTGTCCATCAGATCTAATCCCTTGAATCTATTTGTCACTTCCACTGTACAATTGTAAGGGATTTGATTTAGGTCATACCTAAATGGTCTAGTGGTTTTCCCTACTTTCTTCAATTTGAGTCTGAATTTTGTAATAAGGAGTTCATGATCGGAGCCACAGTCAGCTCCCAGTCCTGTTTTTGCTGACTGTATAGAGCTTCTCCATCTTTGGCTGCAAAGAATATAATCAATCTGATTTTGGCATTGATCATCTGATGTCTATGTGTAGAGTCTTCTCTTGTTGGAAGAGGGTGTTTGCTATGACCAGTGCATTCTCTTGGCCTTTGCCCTGCTTTATTCTGTATTCCAGCCAAATTTGCCCATTACTCCAGGTATATCTTGACTTCCTACTTTTGCATTCCAGTCCCCTATAATGAAAAGGACATCTTTTTTGGGGTGTTAGGTGTAGAAGGCCTTGTAGGTCTTCATAGAACCGTTCAACTTCAGCTTCTTCAGCATTACTGGTTGGGGCATAGGCTTGGATTACTGTGATATTAAATGGTTTGCCTTGGAAATGAACAGAGATCATTTTGTCATTTTTGAGACTGCATCCAAGTACTGCATTTTGGACTCTTTTGTTGACTATGATGGCTACTCCATTTCTTCTAAGGGATTCCTGCCCGCAGTAGTAGATATAATGGTTATCTGAGTTAAATTCACCCATTCCAGTCCATTTTAGTTCTCTGATTCCTAAAATGTCGATGTTCACTCTTGCCATCTCCTGTTTGATCACTTCCAGTTTACCTTGATCATGAACCTAACATTCTAGGTTCCATGCAATATTGCTCTTTACAGCATCGGATCTTGCTTCCATCACCAGTCACATCCATAACAGTGTTCTGTTTTTGCTTTGGCTCCATCCCTTCATTCTTTCTGGAGTTATTTCTCCACTGATCTCCAGTAGCATATTGGGCACCTACTGACCTGGAGAGTTCATCTTTCAGTGTCTTATCTTTTGCCCTTTCATACTGTTCATGGGGTTCTCAAGGCAAGAATACTGGTTTGCCATTCCCTTCTCCAATGGACCACATTTTGTCAGAACTCTCCACCATGACCCCTCCGTCTTGGGTGGCCCTACATGGCATGGCTTATAGTTTCATTGCGTTAGACAAGCCTGCAGTCCATTTGATCAGATTGGCTAGTTTTCTGTGATTGTGGTTTTCAATCTGCCTGCCCTCTGATGGAAAAGGATAAAAGGCTTATGGAAGCTTCCTGATGGGAGAGACTGACTGAGGGGGAAACTGGGTCTTGTTCTGATGCCATGAGGCCATGCTCAGTAAATATTTAACCCAATTTTCTGTTGAAGCGCGGGGCTATGTTCCCTCCCTGCTATTTGACATGAGGCCAAACTATGGTGGAGGTAATGAAGATAATGGCGACCTCCTTCCAAAGGTCCCATGGACGCACTGCTACACAGTGCCCCCAACCCTGCAGCAGGCCATTGCCAACCCTCGCCTCCGCCGGAGACTCCTGGACACCCACAGGCAAGTCCGGGACAGTCTCCTGTGGGGTCACTGCTTCTTTCTCCTGGGGCCTGGTGCACAGGTTCTGTTTGTGCCCTCCCAGAGTCTATTTCCCAGTCCTGTGTAAGTTCTTGTGGCTCTACGGTGGGTTAATGGCGACCTCCTTCAAGAGGGCTTATGCTATACCCAGGTCTCCTGCACCCAGAGCCCCTGCCCCGCAGCAGCCCACTGCTGACCCGAGCTCCTCAGGAGACACCCAGACACAGTCCCGTCTCAGTCTCTGTGGGGTCTCTGGGTCCTGGTGCACACAAAGTATGTTTGAGCCCTCTGACAGGCATGGGGTTTGATTCTAAATGTGATTTTGCCCCTCCTACCATCTTGCTGGGGCTTCTCTGCCCTTGGATGTGGAGATCTCCTCACAGTTGTTCCAGCACCGCACAGCCACGGCTGCAAGTTAAGTTTTACTTGGGGCAAAATGAGAACTGCAGCACGGAGATAGCACCTCAGATAGCTTAACCAGTAATCAGTTAAACTCCCCTGGCGGCATTTACACTGCCTGCTGGTACAACTTGGATCCTTCTGTAATTTTTAAGAAGACTAGAAGATTCCAAATTTTTAAAGTTGAAAAAGCCCTTTATTACCATTTTTTGAAAAAGTACATCAAAAAGAAATATTTGGGGACCTCCTTGGCCATCCAGTGGCCATCCAGAGGATAAGACTCTGCCTTCCAATGCAGGGGGTGCAGGTTCAACCCCTGGTCTGGGAACTAAGATCCCACATGGCTCAGGGCCAAAAAAACAAGACATAAAACAGAAGCAATGTTGTAACAAATTCAATACAGACTTTAAAAATGGTCCACGTCAAAAAAATCTTTTAGAAAAAAGAGAAGTATTTCAGCCATGCCTACCCAGTGCTAATTTCTACTAGTCATCATAACTTACTTTCATTTAAGAAAAAATAAATGCAATGCCTATAAAATTACAAAGAAGTTAGAAAATATTTTTTTAAGTCAAAAGAAAATAAGAATTATCCCTATTTCTACTCCTCGAAGAGAACCAGTGTTAAAAATGGGGGAGGGGTTGTAAGATTCTAAGTACTTTTCCTTTCTGAAAATGTACTTTTCATTTTTTACCAAAATATATTTACTGAGGTAGTTTTTTATTTAAGCTGTTTTTTCACCTAACAATGAATTGTGAGCATGTTCTATATCAGTAAACATTTTTCTACTTCTGTGTAAATATCTGAAGTTTTTCATGGTGTGAACATGTCATAATTTATGTAAATGACCCCTTTTGTTGCATTAGGTTGAATCCAGTTCACTTTATAAGCAGCAAGCAGTGAACATTCTCAAAGCTTCTTGAGTACTGCTACTGCTACTGCTAAGTCACTTCAGTCGTGTCTGACTCTGTGCGACCCCATAGGCGGCAGCCCACCAGGCTCCCCCGTCTGTGGGATTCTCCAGACCATTTATCGTTCTTTCCTTAGGATAAATTCACGGATACTCATCGCTTAGAAAGCCTTGATGAAAGTGAAAGTCTCTCAGTTGTGTCCGAGTCTTTGCAACCCCACGGACTACATAGTCCATGGAATTTCCCAGGCCAGAATACTGGAGTGGGTAGCCTTTCCCTTCTCCAGGGGATTGTCCCAACCCAGGGATCAAACCAGGTCTCCCGCATTGCAGGTGGATTCTTTACCAGCTGAGTCACAAGGGAATAGATACTGTCAAATTTGACCCTAGAACAACAGAAATTTTACATCGCACCAGCTGCTGCTGCTAAGTCGCTTCAGTCGTGTCCGACTCTGTGCGACCCCATAGACGGCAGCCCACCAGGCTCTCCCGTCTCTGGGATTCTCCAGGCAAGAACACTGGAGTGGGTTGCCATTTCCTTCTCCAGTACAGGAAAGTGAAACGTGAAAGTGAAGTTGCTCCAGCAGTGTGGTATAAAGCCGCATTTTCCTACAATCTCACCGACACTGGGGCCTGATGCTATCATCTGAAAATGGAGGCTAGAAAATGTTTCTCTGTTGATTTAACTTGCATTTCTTCAGTTGCTGGTGGAGCCCATGGTTATTTACAGGCCATTTATGGTTCTTTGTGAGTTGCACAAGCGCTTTGTCCATTTGTGAAAACTGGGCTGTTAATTTCTTTTTCTGTTTCATAAGATCTTTCTATGTTGTAAGAATATGATCATTAATATATGATCATGATCAATATATGGTCCAAATAGGTTTCCATTTGTTTTAATATTTTTTTACGGATGCAAAAAATAGAATGATTACATTTTGTCTACCACATTCATTCCGTGGGAGAGTTCCAGGCCTGTGAGGCAGAGCCACCCCTGGTGGGCCGGTGGGTATACCAATGCCAGTCGCTAGTGGGGTGCACTCTTGCCAGCCCAGGCACTGCCCCCGCCCCCGCTCACTGAGTTCTCATATTGTTACCTGCATCTGACGATGAGGGAAAGGAGGTTCCAAGGGCTTCAGGACTTGACCCAGGTCACTCAAGAACGGTGTCAAGACCTGAACCCAAGCAGTCTGTCTCGTGGGCCAGAATCTGCCTGCAAAGTGTTGCTAGTAGTGACAGATGATAGAGCAGGCATCCGGTGCTATGAACTCCAGGCTCCAGCCAGCTGTTCTAGTAGGAACTTGTATCTGTTAGGAATGCTTGGCAGGTGGAACAGAAGCTCCAGCTACAGCGGATTGAACAAATAGGGCTTTTCATCCAGAGATGTTTAATTACTGCTGCGTGTGATGTGCCAGTGGTGAATTGTGTGTGACAGCGTCTGTTGGACCTCGCAGCATCTCTAACAGCATCTATGACTACGTGTGTTTTTATAGGTGTTCACACTGCCGCTTGAGAGAGAAGGCAGCAGCCGAGTGCGTTGTCAGAGGCCTGGTTGATAGTGGAAGCTGGTTCAGGGCGCCGGTGAGCTGTGCACTTGTTCCCAAGGCTCCTGCTCTTGGTACCTGTTCCAATGGGCCTGCAGAACATGGCACTTAAGAGCATCAGTACCCAGCTCTGCCCACCCTAAGGTGCGTATTCCTCCAGCTCAGCAAACCTGCTCAGGAGCAAATGCCTGAAAACCCTGGTGGGACCAGAGCCCTCATTATAAAGGAGCTTGGCCTCTCGGTGGCTTCACTCTCCCTCCAAGTGAAAGAGCCAGGCGACACCTTTCCTGGTTCACCATTAGCATCCTGGGGGGCTGAGGGGGCAGACCTAAGAGGGTTAGACTGAGAGAAAGCCCAGGCTCCAACCCTCCCACACTGGGGCCAGCTGAGGTTGGGAGGGGCAGCTTCTCTTTCCAAGCTGAGGCTCCCCAAGAGTTAAATCTAGAAAATGTCAGGAAACTTCAAAAAAGCACAAATAATGTTCTTTTGAAAAGCTATTTAACATGATTCTACACTGCAAGGAAAGAACCTAGGTGGACCCTGGATGGGGCAGGAGGGGGTAAATAATGACTATTATTGAATAATAGTATCGAATCATATTCAGCTCTTCCAGAACTTGATCTTTGGACCTGATTATGGAAGGCAGCTCCTTATTCCTAGGGGACACACGTGACCTCTCGAAGACTAAAGTGCTGTGACCCCGCCGCATATCCCCAGGGGTCGAGGGAGGCTTCCTAGGACGATGCTGACAGAGTACAATGTTAACAGGTGAGGATCTGGGTGAGGGGCTTTGAGGGAGTGGGGATGAGGGAGGTGGGCATCATTGTTCTGTTCTTGCAACTTCTCTGCAGGTTTGAATTTTTTGCAAATTAAACCTTTTTTAAAGCGTTATTTAAAATTCTGGGTGTGATCACCATGGGTGCTAAGGAATTGTTGAGAACTCAGCCCAGATTTCTCAGTCCTTCATGAATTTGCCCCAGTGACCTGTGGTGACAGGTGACCTATCAGGCCGCCCAGACCCCCTCGATGGGGACGTGTCCCAGCTCCAGGCTCAGCAGTCACCCCTCAGGGTCAGCCACACCCACAGTCAGGCCCTTCCCCAGCAACCCAGGCTCTGTGACCCACTGATACCGCTGCATAAAGGCCTGGCCATCTCCAGCCAGCTGGGGACAGGTCTGGGGGCCACCTCAGCTCCATATCTCCTGGGGGGGCACCTGAGCTGCCTCCTCCTCCCACAGTGCAGCTGGGGACAGGTCTGGGGGCCACCTCAGCTCCATATCTCCTGGGGGGGCACCTGAGCTGCCTCCTCCTCCCACAGTGCTGACGCAAGCCCTCCTTCAACAGACTCCCATGCGTCAGTTCCTTCCCGGGCCGGGTTCCTGGGGGTCCAGCCTCCTTTAAAGCAGTTTGATCTGAAATATTTCCAACACACACACACGGAAAGGGGTGATGAATACCTGACGCCCTATACAGCTTTATCAGATCTCAGCCGAAGGTCACATTTGCTCAACTCTCTGTGTTTTAAGGAACGAAGCCTCACTGATTCAGCTGAGGCCTCCCACTTACCCGCTCCAGGCCCTTCCCTCACACGTCTCCTGAGGGTCTCCCATCATCACTTTGGTGTTTCTCCTTCGTTTGTATGTTCTCACACTTTTAATACAGCTTTCTTCACCCATAAACAATATCCGGTGTTGTGTTTTAGGGTTTTAATCTTTATGTAAATAACATCATTCAGATCGCATCATTCCATGACTTGCTTTTTCAGCCCCAGGTTGTTTGTGAAATGCCTCCAAGTGGATGTCTGTGGTCTGGCCCATTCGATCTGCTTCTGTATACCCCATGGATTTCAGCCCGGCTCCCGTGGGTGGAAGTCTGTGTCGTCCTCTGGACAAGCAGAGCTGCGAGCACCATCCCCACCCATGGCTACATCAGCACCCAAGACAATGGGCCGCAGGTATAGTTACCCATCAGGGAGATTATTCTGGGGGGAACAGGACCCACCATCTGAATCCTAGACAAAGCTCCTGGCTCAAGTTCGGGCCCCATGAGACAGAACCCTCCCCCACCCCCACCCTGCACTCCATCCCTGCCGCCTGCTCCTGACACAGTCAGGTTTCGCTGCAGTAATGCTGTGTAATAAGCAGTCCCAAGCTCCAGGCGTAACAGGCATTTCTTTCTTACTCGCGCATCAGCAGGCGAGCCAAGCTCAGCGCTGTTCCTGCCGTGGCTAGGTTTCCATTCACTCTGTGGGCCTTTTATTCCTGAAGGGCCAGTGGCTTTCTGAGACATGCCTTCCTCAAGGCCAGAACTGGAGCACAAGAGGCCAAGTCAAACCACAAAAGTGGACGAAAAGACTCCAGTCACACGCGGCATGTGCTCCGTCCACTTACGGTCCACTGGCCAAAACAGGTCACAAGGCTAAGCCCTGAGTCAGAGCCAGGAGCTGACTCCACCCACAGCGACGTGTCCGCGAGAGCAGGAGGGCTGAAAGAACCGTGTGCAGGTCAAGCCGTCCACCGCGGGTATGACCTTCCCTTGCCACCTAAAACATCGTAGATCAACTGCAGTTCAGTCTAAACAAAGAAAGTGATTTTTAGGATTTTTCCAGAGAAACATGACCAAAGCAGACAAAGCCCTTGGATCAGAGTTTGGGTCTCATGAAACAGTAATGTATATAAGTGTACATGTAAAATGTAAATATGTGTTTATAAAATGTGCACAATGAAGAACTGGCCTGTGCAATGAGCAGTGATGGAGGCTCAGTGATCCCCTGAGCTCCCAGCTAGAAGCTGGAGCCCATGGAAAGCAGGTGGTATAATTCAGTCCAAGTCCAAAGGTCTAAGGACCCAGGGAGCTGATGGTGAAGATCTGGACATAAAGGCAGGCAACGAGATGAGAGTCCCAGCTCAAGCAGGAGGCAAGGAAAAGGGGGGCAGCTTCCTCCTTCATCTGCCTTTTGCTCTACTCAAGCCATCAGGTTAGATGAGACACACAGCGCCCACCCACCCGCCCTGGGGCGGGCGTCTGCTTTACTGAGTCTACAAGTTCAAGTGCGGACCAGCCAGGAGCACTGTCACTATCACAGACACGCCCACAGTAACAGTGCCTCTGGGCACCCACAGCCAGTCAACCTGACCCAGAGAGTTCACCACCACACTCCTCTGCCGGAGTCTGTGGAACAGGGGTATTTGCTAAAGATTTGCGTGGACTTGATCTTACATGCAAAGTGGGACATGGGCTATCAATTCCACTTTAAACTATCAAGAGACCACAGGCCCCAGCACACACAGCCTATGACGGGTGTGTGATGGTTCGTGTAACAAGCCACTCAGCTCGTTAACAAGTAAGAGTGTGGGTCAGCAGCGCATACTCGGGGACTGTAGTTTGTTTAATTAAACAATAAGAAGATGGTATAGAAATCAATACTCAATTCCATTCTTAATGCCAGAGACACCCAGCTTCTGTGCAGGTCATCGGAGCTGTGTGTTAACATGCTCCCATATAACGAGGCAAGTAGCCATCACTCAGCACGTCGTGGCCCGTTCATTTCATCCTGGCTGGGAAAGCAGGCCCATTAGCTGCATTATTCAGGGTTAGGAAATCAATAACACACCGATTATTGATAGACACGCACTGCTAGCAGACGGAAAAAAATTACACGAGGGCTTTACAAGAGTGATTGCTCTGTTCTTTAGAGCGATGGCCATACAATTTCAGCTTTCAATTCCCTGTAACATACTCACCCAGATTTATGGGGCTTTTGTAATGTCTAATTGGGATTGGTGATATGACCCTCGCTTTCACTTTGTGGAATGTTTTAAGCATCCATCAAATCTCTATGAAAAGGGAAGAAGCAAAAGAATCACATCCAATCTTAGAAATTACAGGGAAGGGACCTCGGGGTAATTGAAGGCCTACCTTAGAGACTCCGTAGACACTGTTTCCTTTAGTCTTCACATACTGGTCTCTCCACCTCACAGGTGGTGGAACTGGGACGGAGGAAGGGGAACTAACTTGACCAGTGTCGCTCAGCTCAGCAGTGGGGACCTGAGATTCTAAAGGACAGCTGGTCAGGAAGCCCACTCCCCTCCCACTGGGCTCTATCTGGGGTTCTCTCAAAGCCCCAATATTTTAGTGATGTCCCAAAGATGCTCATAGCATAAGGAGGACAATGATAATAGGGAACAGGGGATGGTAATTGTAATAGTACCAGTGTGATTAGCAAGTCAAGAACAACTTCCTTTCCAGTGGGACTATCCACTCCCTGCATTTGGACCTAATACCTTTTTTAATATAGCCATTGGGTTGCATTTACGTTGTGGCCACCACTTCCCATTGCTGGTCTGAAGGTACTTAAGCCTCCTGGGAATTCTTCATATGAACCTCTCTTAAGTTGGGTCTGCTCTGTCCTATACTCGTGGGGTTGGAGGTATTTCAGATGAATTCTTGACGTTCACCCTCATTTGATTTATCTAACTGTTCTAGCATCCAACCTTTTAAGATTTTTTCAAATCTTTTTTTAATATTTATTTTTATTTGTTTATTTAGCTGCACTAGGTCTTAATTGTGGTATGCTCGAGCTTTAGTTGCAGCAAGTGGGACCTAGTTCCCTGACCGGGTTTGATTAGCCACTGGACCACCAGGGTAGTCCCCACTGATTTTTAAGTCAGAAGAAACTATGAAGACCAGTCTGTCCCTTGGGGGAGGGGTGGCTGTCAAGGTTCCTGGGTCCCCGTCCATAACCTATTGCTTCTTTAGTTTCATGGATCATTTCCTTTCTTTGGGCCTGTTTCCCCTTCCATAAAACACAGATGTGAGGTCAACTGATCGGAAAGGCCCTTCCTGCATGGCAAATAGGACCTCATAGCCCAGAATTACCTGGTACATGCCAACCTGGGCCCTGATTAAGAGTGAACGAAATTTTAATGACACTGGTTTTAACAGAAATTAGATGACATGAGACACAGCACTCCGTTTTGAAATGGAACCCACCATTTGAGAGGTAGACTCAGGGAGACAGGCCATAACCATCTGCCAAGGCCACTCTGCTCATGGTTAGCTTTGCAGCTTCAGCCTCTATTTCTTACTCCCTTTGAGGAAACTGAGAGAATTTTTCAGATTCAAAGAATCACCAGGGGACCAGGAAAATGTTCCCAGGAGGGGTTCTTCCTGCCACTCCACCCACCAAGCTTTAAAACGCTGGCATTATAGACCCAAGCATAAAACAGTGCTTTTCTGGAAATCTCTGCATTAATTACCATCATTGGAGAGACGTTATCTATATTTACATAATAGCTTCCCAGGTTGCGCTGGTTCTGAGTCAGGCTAACAAATTTGTAGCTATTAAGGAACACAAATTGCTCTGCTACGTATTAAATTCTGCAAATGGAAAACCCTGCCTGTGTAGAGAGGTGGCTGGAACCCAGGGCAATTAGTGTCTAATAATTCGTTAATGCTAAAGATGCGTGAAGATACGGTTCAAAATGTCTGCCGTAATGTCTTAAGTGAAAAGAGAAAGGCATTCGGAGAAACCATAATAGGGTTAGGCGTATTAATATAGCAGCATATTTTTACAAAATGTAAAAGGCTCTTGTCCTGTCTTTAACAGGGATAGCTAAAGCCGCATCTTTATTTTTACCACTTAATTGCCCTGTCCTGGATACTAATGACGGAGTGATTACGGTTTAAGGTTTAATCACCGAGAGACGAGAGACAGAAGTGGGAAGGCCGGCCAGATCTGGAGGGAGGGGGCGAGGCTGGAAAGACACCTGGCTGGGAACGCAGGTGGGGAAGGAAGGCGGGTCATCAGGCCCCACGCCGCATGGGTCCCGGTGACGTCATCATGCCCCAAGGTCTGCCCCTGCAGGCTCCTGGGCGCGTTTACCAAAACGTGGTGAGAACTCACGCAGACCCGGTTCAGAGAGGCTGGTGGGTGACGGATGACAGTTCACTGTTTTCTGCCCAGAACCCTAGAGGAAGACCTCCAGAAATAGCAGCTCTCATTCCTCTTGGGCGTGGTTCTCACACCTGAGCGTTCACCAGCACGTGCAGACTCGTTAAATCAGATTCTAATGCAGAGAACCTTGGCGGGGGGAGTTCCTGGTAGGTCCTGGTCCATGCTGCTGCCCCAGGTCACACGTGGAGGCCCAGGGATATGGGGGGATTCCTTCCCTGTGACCCAAGATGGGCTTTCCCGTGGACTGTTCTCTGGTCTCAATAGAGGAAGACACCCCCACCCCCACTCCCACTTCGTGGAAATATGTGAGTCTGGGAACTGGGCCCAGCTGAAGGGCAGAGCAGAGAACGGAGCCAGTAAGGGCAGGGGGGTGGATGGGGAGGTGATGGCTTCCTGGTTCCAGTCCCCGAGGCCCGTCACTTTCCAAGGTTTGACGTCAGCCAGTGAGCTGCCCTTCCCTTAACCGGTTTCTGTTGGATTCCCCTCACTGTCACCCAGAAAGTTCTGACCACTACAGGAGTGCAAACTAAAATGTACAAGCATCGCACTGATGTGATAGTCTGTGCAGCGTGGTCTCTCCTGTAAGAAGGGACCAGACAAATGCCGGAAGAGCAGGAGTCTGGGATAGGGTTGCCAGATAAAATTCAGGATGGACAGCTACATTTGAATCTCAGATGACCGATGACTTAAGACATGTATGCCACAAATAGGGTTTCCTTGGTGGCTCAGTGGTAAAGAATCCTCCTGCCAATGCAGGACATGCAGGAAGACCCTCTGGAGAACCAGCAACCCGATCCAGTATTCTTGCCTGGGAAATCCCTTGGGCAGAGGAGACTGGCGGGCTACAGTCCATGGGCTCACAAAGAGTCAGACACGACTTAGTGACTGAACAACAACAAATGCCGCAAATATTGCATGAAATATACTTACCCTGTAAATCATTCTTCGTTTTTCTGAAATTCAGATGCATCTGTATTTTTACTTGCTAAATCTGACAACCTGCGCTCAGGAGCAAGGCAGGCCAGGCTTTGCCTGTCAGCTCTGTTCCTGGTTGTGATGTTGCCAGTACTTCTGAGGGCTGTGTTCCAGACTCCATGCAGGCTGGTCTGGTCTGGGCAGTGATTCGAGCGCAGGAGGAAGGGAGAAGACAAAGTGTTTCTGGACCGTCTTTGGCAGTGGCCACCTTTCCCCCAGGGTCCCAGCCTCTGCTAGACAGCCTGCGGCAGATCTGGAGTTGTCCAGGCGCGTGTCCTGTTTTTTCACCCTAGATTGTCTGTCTGTCTGACTCTGTATAACCGAAGTCACACACTGTGAGCTCTGGGGGCCTGCCCTCTTCCATTCAGCGTAATGTTTTTGAGATTCATCCGTGTTGCTTTTTGTATGAGGAATTCACTCTGTTATCTTTTTTCCTGCTTTATTGAGATATAATTGGCATTGTTTAAGGTGTACAGCGGATTGATTTGATGCATTTGCGAGTGATTACCACCATGCGTAACACCTGTCACATCACATAATTGCCCTTTCTTTTTTGTGGTTGAGAACACTGCAGGTCTACTCTTTCTAGTATGATACAGAATTATCAACTGTGCTCACCACTCTGTACATTGATCCCTAGAACTTACTCATCTAATATCTGGAAATGTGTACCCTTAGACCAACATCACCCCTATTCCCCATCTCCCAGCCTCTGGCAACCAACATTCCAGTCTCTTTCTGTGAGTTCAGCTTTTTTTAGATTCTACATGTAAGTGAGGTTGTAGAGTACTTGTTTTTCCCTATTCAGCTTATTTCATGTAGCATGATGCCGTCAAGGTCCATCCAGGTTGCTGCAGATGGCAAGACTTCTTTCTTTCTCGTGGCTGAATAATATTCTGTTGTGTGTACATAGCCACCATATATCCTTCTTTATCTGGAGATGAACACTTGACTTGCTTTTCATGTCTTGGCTGTTGTGAATAATGCTGCACTGGACATGAGAATGCAGATCTTCAAGATCTGGTTTTCATTCCCTTTGGATATTTACCCAGAAAAGTTGGATTGCAGGATTGTATGGTAGTTCTCTGTTCAGTTTTGTTTTGTTTTTTTAAGGAAACTCCGTACCATTTTCCATAATGGCTGCACCAACTTGCATTTCCACCAGCGACGTACAGGATTCCCTTTTCTGCACATCCTCACCAACACTCCCCTCTCGTCTTTCTGAGGAGCGCCATTCTATGTGTGACGTGATTGCTTCTTGCAGTTTTGATTTGCATTTCTTTTCCCTGATAAGTGATGCTGAGCACCTTTTCTGTACCTGTTGGCCATTCCTACGTCTTCTTTAGAAAAATGTCTTTTCCGTTCCTCTGCCCATTTCTTTATTGGACTGTTTGTTGAGTTGTCTATTTCTTTTCATTGCTGAGTGGTAATCAATTGCCTGAATATATCACTTAAAAAAAAAAAAACAAACCTCTTTGTCCTGCTGACATTTGCAAGCATTTGGATTGTTTCCAGTTTGGAACTATTATGAATAGAGCTATGGAGAGTGTTAGTATGCGTGTCTTTGTGTAGCACATTTTTTAAAATTTCGCTTGCCTAAAAATCTAGGGATAGGATGTTTGGTTGGAGAGTAAGTGAACGTTTAATTTTAAAAGAAACTTCCAGACCTCTTTCTATAGAGTTTTGTCATGAAACTGTATACACGCATTGAATTTCTGTTAGGATGATAAGGTTTCTGATAATGAGGCTACAAATCAGAATCTCCGAGATCGTTTCAAGACTTGGGTTCTGTGCTTCTCTTGTAATGCTTGTGTCATTGTCTTCCCAACGCAAAATTCTCTGGGTAATTAGGTACACAGAAGGTTGCTGAGTTAGCAAGCCCTCCCTTTTCTCAGAACATCTGCAAAGATCAGAAATAAGAGGCAAGTTACTCAGATTGCAGCAGTACATTTTTTTTTCAGCTTTACTGAGATGTAACCGACAAGTAGAAATTGTATGTATTAAAAGTGTATCCCTTGATGTTTTGATAGAAGTATACATTGTGAAATGATCGTCACAATCAAGGTAAGTAATGTGTGTATGACCTCACATAGTTAGCATTTTCTGTGTGTGTGTGTGTGTAATGGGAACATGCAAGATCTACCCTCTTAGGAAATCTCAGGTGTACAATACCTGTGTTGTTGCTGACTGTGAACATATTGAACAGAATGTGGGAGGTGGACGTGAAGCTGGTGAACTGCCTGGTGCATGTCATCGGCTCGGGCTTGGAGAGTGACCTGTGAGCAGGGCCTCTCCGACAGCTCCCTGGGAAGCCTTCTGGTTACAGATAACCCATGAGCCAGCCTCAGCTGGCACAGTCACTATGCCCTGTGCCTTGACCAGAGGACTCTGTAAACAGAAAACAGCCCTGAAGACAAAGAACAGGATGCAGTCATCCCTCCGACGCTCTATAATTTGAAAATGACCATAAACGACCCACGTAGCCATACGCAAAAAATGAGGCCATTTTTGGTCCACATCCCAGGGGGCAGCCAAGGCTGAAGAAAGAACTCAGACCACACCATCAGGCCCCCTGTGTTTAGGCAGACTCTTCCCAGGTAGTTAGGTCCAGGCTTCCATCCTCAGGTACCATAGCCGCAGAGGACAGGCAGCTTCCCTCTCCGGATACTCCAACCAAACCCTAAAATTGAGCCTCCCTGGCCTGGCTGGATCATGTGCCCACCCATGAGCCAATCAGGACCAAATGGATGGAACAAGCTTATTGGAAAGGCCTGACTCACATGCCCACCTCTGAGAGGGCTGGCATCAGTTGCGCAAAAACTCCCTTGAGAGTAAAAGGGGGTGCTGACTTGAAGGGAATCAAGGTGGGCGTGTTGAGAAGGAGAAATGGACTTTGGGTCAACAAAGCAGCCTTTCTCAGCCTGCCTGATGTTATGTTGGCAGATATTAGCTCGTGAGAGTCGAGGCATCATGACCTTGAAAAACTGAACTTTGGAAACATGAAGACAAACCCACACAATTTTTTCCAGCAGTATGCAAAACCAGACAATGCTCAGTGCTTTGTAAAGCTGTGCTGAGCATATAATTATGAATATACAAAAGTCTCTCTTGAGAATTTCATAGCAATGGGCGAGAGAGACACATACCATTGGGGAAATGCCTGTTCTTCCTGCTGCGATAAAAATGGGTAAAATAGTAAAAAAAAAAAAAAAAAAAGTAAAATCCATCTCTTTGTCAGCATTGCCTTTGAAAATGGCATAGAAAACACTGAGGATTTGAACAACCTAGAATTAGAAGAAAGTAAGCTGTGTGGGAGGTTTTCTGTACAACTGGTTGAGAGTATAGATTAAAAAAAAAAAACATGTCGTAGTTAATGGTATTTGTTAGATTTTGTTTCAGTATAAAAATACATAAAGACCACTTTTTGTGAGCCATTAAATGAAAGATGTACCTGGGAATATATATATATATATGTATATTCTCAGTAGTATATTACTTCTTTAATAACAGTAACATTTTATGGAAAAGCTGTGTAAGTAAAACCGATGTGAAATAGGATGGCTCAGACCTGTGTGTGTGGGGGGGGGTGTGTGTGTGTGTAAGAATTTAATATGCAATAAGAGCAGCACCACAAACTAGTGAATAAAAGGTAGATGGCTAAGGACCTCCCTGGTGGTGCAGGAGTTTAGACTCTGTGCTCCCAATGCAGGGGGCATGGATTTGATCCATGCTTGGGGAACTTAGGATCCCACATGCCGCATAGCACAACCAAAAAAATAATAATAATAATAAGATAGATTGCCTCATAGATGGTATAAGGAGAACTAACTGGCTAAGACAAGATCCCTATGTAATGCCTTATATAAAAGTAGACTCTGATGAATTAAAGAGGTAAAGGTGAAAGCTGAAACTATAAACCTAATAGAAAAAATTTAGGAAAATATTTGTGGGCCAAGATAGAGGAACAAATTTTCAAAACATGGTTAAAAGTATAAGCCAGAAAGCAACAAAACCAGTGAATTTGACTACGTCAATATTAAGGCCTTTCAATAAAAAGAAAGACACCATGAATAAAATTTCCCCCTTTTTATAAAAAGCCGGGGCTTCCCTGGTGGCTCAGTGGTAAAGAATCTGCCCGCCAATGCAGGAGACACTGGTTCGATCCCTGGGCCGGGAAGATCCCGCGTGCTGCAGAGCAGCTGATCTCCATGCACCACAACTCCTGAGCCTGTGATCTCGAACCCGGAGCCATAACTACTGAGCCCACGTGCCCTGGAGCCTGTGCTGTGCAACAAGAAAAGCCTCTGCAGTGAGAAACCTGTACACTCCAACTAGAGAAAGCCTGTGCAGTAACAAAGACCCAGCACAGCCAAAAATAAATAATAGAACTTTGTTCATAAATAAAATAAAAATTCAAAGCAGACAGCCTGGGATATGGCATTTACAAAGTCAAAAGTGGGCAAGGACTTAATATCTAACCCAGCACCTTTCACTAGAAATATAATTTGAGCCACTTAGGTAATTTAAACTATTCTTATAGCCACATTTAAAAGCATAAAAATAAATTAATTTTGATAATATATTCAACCTGATATGTCCAGAGTATGACCATTTCAACATAAAATCAATGTAAAAAATATTAATGAGACTCTTGCTTCCTCGTCTTCATCCTGAGTCTTTCAGTCTATAAGTGTATTTCATACTATCCCAGCATGTCTTACTTTGAAACAGCCACATTTCAAGTGTTCAAAAGCCACATGCATTTAGTAGCCCCCATATTGGAGACACAATTACAGACTATTCACAGAACTCCTGAAAATCAGAAAGAACAGAGAGTAATCCCAGTAGGAAAAAGAACAAAAGACATCACCAGGCAACTCGTAAAAGAGGAAATCCCCAAAGCTCAGAGCATCTAAAAAGATGCTGCAGTTCACTAGTCATCATGGAAGTGGAAACAGTGAGATGGCGTTTCATCCCTGTTAGACCGATGATTAGAAAGCTGAATCATGCCAGCTGTTGGCAAAGGGTGTGAGTACCTTGGACCCTTGTGTGTCATGGTCAGGAAAACAGGGTGACACAGTGTCCGGGGGAGGAAAAAATCAGCTCTCGGTCCAGTAGAAACAGCACAAGTGCCCCATAGCCCAGCAGGGCTGCTCTCGGGCCTGTAATTCAAAGAAGGGCTCCCACGGTTTTACAAAGGGTCGGGGTACAAGGATGTCTAGGGTGTTCATTTTTTCGTGTTGGCAGGGAGTCAGAGGCATGCTGACTATCCATTCCAGAGAGAGAAAGAGGGAAAATGCAGGGCTTCATATGGTGGCAGACACTTAGAGGGAACGGTTTAGATGTATACACGGTAAAACGATGGATTCTAAAGTAGGTGCTTGGTGGGGAAAGGAAGGAGATAAAATAACCATTTACATACAGTGAAAAATGCATCACGCAGAACAACAATACATATTTTGCAAGAATGTATACCCAGGACCCCCTCCCCTCAAAAAGAAAAACCTCATGAGTACATGAGAAGCCTTGCTTGGTGGACTTGAGAATCCGGAGTGACCCGTGAAGATATCGGAGAGAAAGGTTTCACTCTCATGAGGGACCTTGGCCTGACCGGGGATGGCAGTGTTATGTAACCCCTCCGTCTCTACCTGAGCTCCAAAAGGGAGGAAGGGAGGAGGGTGAAGAAGAGGGGGCCGGGGAAGGAAGAAGAAGCCGCTGCTGAGGTCAGAAGAACACCGCCGTCAATGGCACTGGGTGTCCCCAGGACAGTTAACTCTGGGCCTCCCACAGCTCACAGTGAGATGGGCAGAAGCCTCCAGACACCTGAGTGCCTTGCAGCAGAAGCCTAGGAGAGTGTTGGGACTTAAAGATACAGTTTTTAAAAACAAGATGACAAGTGTTTCAAATTTGCTGACGTATTCTGCCATGATAAGTAGCTCCAAGGAATTAATAACCCAGCAAATAATTTCAAAAGTATAATCAGTCTGTCACATAAAGATTCCACTCTTAATACAAATGAGAAAGAAACTGCCTTTCTAGAGAAACTCCTGCTATGGAGAGAGTGTTGGAGGGAAGCTGTTCATTATCGTGTCCCTTTTCCACCCCAGAAACTCACTTTTAAAAGTATCAGCTAGAAGAGTTCCCATAAGTGTGTGCCTAAAATCTTGGAAGCAAACCATTCTAACTACCTACAGAATTTTCCAAAAAAGTTTTAGTAGGAGTTTAGTAGGGAAAGTTTTAGTGGGTTTTGAACCGACTTGTTAAAAATACAAAAAGAAGTACCTTCCAATTAGTTTTCAAGAGCAACATCAGGGTCAGGAAACAGGGAAATTTACTAGCCAAGTGTCAACAGAAACTGCATCATTGGCGGTTGGGATTGGAAAATGATCATTACTAGCATCTTATACAGAGAGCCACACATCTTTGTGGGACGTATTTTTCAGTTATGAGAAGTCTTCCAAACCGTGTATTAAAATCTACTGAACCTCTGAATCAGGTCCTTAAATTTTGGTATCCAAAAAAAAAAAAAAGTGTTAATAAGGTTTAAAATGTAATGAAGCATATTCAGTCCTTCACTGTATTATCTATTCTAATACAGACAATTGCGGTGATAACCAAAAGGGCTTTTGTACTGTTAATACATCTAAACTTAAAAATGCGTTTTGAAATATGTCTTCTGTCCTCTTTATCTTATCCTTGTTCGTTTCTGTTTTTGTTTGCTTTATAATGTACATGATATACTCGTGCAGTGTCAGTTGTTTTTTGTTTTGTTTTGTTTTTACTGACAGGTAGGGATGATCAAAAATGTTTGGAAACTGTTTCTGTTTCCTGTGACTTCTGTAACAAGTTACCATAACTAGGTTCAGATGACACAAAGCTCCTGACTTGTAGTTCTGGAGAAGGCTGACCTCACTGGGCTGCGTTTCTTCTGGAGGCTTTGGGGAGAACCACTTCCTTGCCTTTTCCAGTTTCTAGAGGTGCCTGGAATCCTTTGGCTCCTGACCCTGCTTTTGTCTCCTTCTCAGACTGACCCTCCTGCCCGTCTTTCACAAGGACTTCGTGGTGACACTGTGTCCACCCAAATGATCCTGGCTCATCTCCCCTGGCTCAAAGTTATTAATGCAACCACCTCTGCAAAGGCCCCTTTTCCACTTAAGGAAACATATTCAGAGGTTCTGGAAATTGGGCTGTGCACATGTTTAGGGGGACCATCAGACAGCCTTCCACAAAGACCTTGGAAGAAAGAAACTGTGATGGCCAATTGGGTATGAAAGTCCCACTCTGGGGCAATCCCACAAAGTCACTCTCCAGCCTGCACTTTGAGGGGCAGCTGGACCTCATCTTGAGCTCAGGTACATAGTGTCTTTTTTTTGTTACATTTCTGTCCTTTTGACTACAAGTAATAAACCTCCTCTTGTTTAGGTAACAGGAGGTTGGGATGATTCTTTTGTTTTCTGCTGAGTCAGCTAGACCACGTTTCAAATCTTGACTCAGGCTCTCACCCCTGTATGACCTGGATCAATTCCCCAATGCCTCTGATCCCGAGTTACCCTCTCTTTGAAACAGAGAAACTGAGATTTCCCTGGTGGTCCCAGGGTTGAGAATTCATTTTGCAGTGCAGGAAACACAAGTTCGGTCCCTGGTCCAGGAACTGAGATCCCACCATGCATCACAACTAGAGAGTCCATGTGCCAACAAAAGATCCTGGGTCACACAACTAAGACCCGACACAGCCAGACAAATTTAAAAAAGAGAGAAACTAACCCAGACTCTGCGCAATGGCCCAGAGACTAGGCACTACAACGTATAAACTGCTCTGGCACAAGCATCTGCTGAAGAAATGTCAGCTTCTCCCACTCTTCCAGCAAGAATTTCCATCTCTGCAGAGCCTCATCCATAAAGATGCAGAAACAGGAGAGCAAATAGAGTCCAAGAGTGAACGCCACTTTGCAGCAATTGCTTGTTTCATCCAGGGATTAAGAAATACACAGCTTCATTCACAGCTTCTTCAAAGGAGTGCCAAGCGCTTTGGTGAAAGTCGGAAAACTGGGAATGAAACTCACACTTGACAGGGTGATGGGTATCAGAATCCTTTCCCTAAAAACCCCTTAAAAACAAAGGTCTTCCTAATTGAACAGCATTACGCTTTAACAATTTCCCAAATCCTCAGAGCATGAACAAAGTCAGGCAGTATTCATTCAACAGAGTGCCGTGACTCCCTTCTGAGACCTCTAATGGGGAGAGGAAGGCACCTTTCCACAGCTGGGCATCCTTTCCAAGGAAACATCTTCATTTTCCTGCTCTGTGAAGTGGGGCTTGTCCAAACCCGTGTTCCTGCCAAAGGCTTTTTCTTTCATGCAGTAACATCCCCCTCTGCTGGAACTTGGAGGTTTTGCTAGAGTATTTATTGTATGCATGCTAAATTACTCAATGGCACCCCACTCCAGTACTCTTGTCTGGAAAATCCCATGGACACAGGAGCCTGGAAGGCTGCAGTCCATGGGGTCGCTAAGAATCGGACACGACTGAGCGACTTCACTTTCACTTTTCACTTTCATACATTGGAGAAGAAAATGGCAGCCCACTCCAGTGTTCTTGCCTGGAGAATTCCAGGGACGGGGGAGCCTGGTGGGCTGCCGTCTATGGGGTCGCACAGAGTCAAGCGACTTAACAGTAAGTTACTCAGTCGCATCTGACTCTCTGCGTCACCATGAGCTGTAGCCCACCAGGCTCCTCTGTCCATGGGATTTCCCAGGCAAGAATACTGGAGTGGGTTGCCATTCCCTTCTCCAGGGGATCTGCCTGACCCAGGGATCAAACCCACATCTCTTTGCATCTCCTGCATTGGCAGGCAGGTTCTTTACTGCTTGTACCATCTGGGAAGCCCCTACAGTATTTATTAAGAACAGATAAAAATTGAACATGGGTTGCCTTTTGCAACCAGGCTGGGAATTTTTTATGGAGATTTCTGTGTACCCTCATGCCCATCGCCTAAGATTTTTGTTGTTGTTGTTGGCTGCATCAGTCTTAGCTGTGGCATGCAGGATCTTTCATTGTGTTTCTGGGGCTTCTCTCTGGTTGTGGCCCTCAGGTTCCACAGCAAGTGGGATCTGCATATGGGATCTTCATTCCCCGACCAAGAATCAAACCGGTGTCCCCTGCGTTGGAGGCAGATTGTCAACCACTGGACCACCAGAAAGGTCCCTCGCCTAAGACTGAGAATGAATAAGGATGGAGTGGGGCCCAGATTCACATGTAAACCCCCCCACCTCCAGTCCCAATTTGACACGTGTGGACTTCTCAGGAGAAGTTCTGATGAATTTCTGATGAAAGAGAATAGATGGATGGATATAGGGTTTTCAGAAAATGGGGAGTTTCTCAAGCTCAAGAAACCTGTATCTTCTCATTTCAGCTTTATTGGGCTGTATCGATATATTGAAAACTGCACATATTTAATGCACACATTTTGATGAATTTCAACACATACATGCACCTGTGAAATGATCAGTGCAATCAGAGTAATAAGCATATCTATCACTTCCAAATGTTTTTTTGTAACCTGTTTCTTTTTCTTTTTTTTTTTTCCATGGTGACGTTGGTGAAACTCGGCCTCTGTTCCCTGGTGCCGAACAGAAATGCAGAGAGTTTTGGGTGAAGTGGAAAAGAATGGCTTTGTGGCTTTGCCAGGCAGAGGGGCAGGCTAATGCCCTCAAGACTGTGTGTCTCCCCTGGAGGGGGCAGTGAGGAGTCTATGAAGTTCAAAGAACAGGGCGTGGTCAACTTGTGGACACTCTTCTGATTGGTTGGCGGTGAGGTAACCAGGAGTCAGCATCATCAACCTTCTGCTGGGGTCTACATGCTTGGGGACAGCATGCAGGCAACTTCTCCCACCTGGTGGGGGTTTCAGTATCTGCAAAACAGTTCAAAGGACATGGCTCGGAATATTTATCTCTAGTCCTTGAGGAAGAGCTAAAGGTCCTTGACTTTGTTTAATGGCTAACGTATTGTTCTTTTGTCTTGCTTGACTGTTTTCTTTTCTTTCTGCATTTTCCCACTTCTCCAGTTACATGTATTCTCTGACTAAAGTTTCTCTACAGACTAAAGGCAGGTGGAGGACATAGTGGGCGTCTGTTCTGGGAAGGCCTCGTAGGGTCCTGCTGGGTTACAGTAAGAACACTTAGCATGAGACCTACCCTGCTTAAATGCACAGTATAGCCTTGCTGACTGTAGGCACTGTGTCCTGCAAGAGGTCTCCAGAACTTTCTCGTCTTGTATAACTGAGACTTTAAATCAACTGAAACTTCCATTTTCCAGCAACTACCCATTTCCTTCATCCCTCAGTCCCTGGAAACCATCAGTCTATTTCCTGCTTCTGTGAGTTTGTTTTAGATGCCTCATATAAACGGAATCATGAAGAATTTATCCTTCTGTGTCTGGCTTATTTAACATCGCATGATTCCTCCCCGGTGGCTCCATTGGTAAAGAGTGCACCTGCAATGCAGGAGACCCGGGTTCGATCCTTGGGTCGGGAAGATCCCCTGGAGAAGGGAATGGCCACCCACTCCAGTATTCTTGCCCGGAGAATTCCATGGACAGAGGAGCCTGGCAGGCTACAGTCCACGGGGTTGCAAAGAGTCAGACAGGACTGAGCGACTAACATATATAACCTCCTCCAGGTCCATCCACATCGTTCCAAGTGGCAGGATTTCCTTCCTTTTTTAAGGTGGAATATATTCCATTGTACATGTACACCCCAGCTTCTTTATCCATTCGTCTGTCAGCAGACATTGGGGTTGTTTCCGTAGCATGGCTTTTATGAATAACGCCGCAGTGAACATGGGAGCACAGATGTCTCTTCCAGACCCTGATTTCAGTTATTTTTTTTTTAATTTTGTTGGAGCATAGTTGATTTACAATGTTGTATTAGTTTCACGCATACAGCAAAGTGAATCAGTTACATGTATACAGGTATCCACTCCTTTTTTTTAGATTCTCCTCCCAGATAGCTCATCCGAGTGCTGAGTAGAGTTCCCTATGCTACACAGCAGCTCCTTATTAGGTACCTGTTTTATATGTAGTGCTGTTCTATATATACGTCTCTGCCAATCTCCCAATTTATCCCTGATAGCCACAAGTTGGTTTTCTATATCTGTGACTCTACTTCTGTTTTGTAAATAAGTCCATATGTACCCTTTTTTTTAGATTCCACATATAAACAATGTCATATGACATTTGTCTTTCTGTGTCTGACTTACTTCACTGTGACACTCTCTAGGTCCCGCCGTGTTGTTGTGAATGGCGTTATCTTATTCCTCTTTATGGCATATCTTCTTTATCCATTCCTCTGTTGATTATGTCAGTTACTTTGGAAAAATACCCAGAAGTAAGCTTGCTGGATTGCATGGTAATCCTATTTTTACCTTTTTAAGGGACTTCTGTGCTATTTCCCACAGCAGCCGCATTCCCACTGACCGTCAAATGGGCTCTAGCTTCTCCTCCTGCTCACCGGTGCTTGGCCTCTCCTGTCTTCTTGACAACAGCCCTCCCAGGTGGTGGGAGGTGCTGTCTCACTGTGGTTTTGGTTTGCGTTTCCCTTATGATTAGTGATGCTGAGTACCTTTCCATATGTCTGTTGGCCATGTGCATGTCTTCTTTGGAGTAAATGTCTCTTCAGGTCCTTTGACCATTCGTTTAAAGTCTTTGTTGATTTTGTTACAATATTGCTTCTGTTTTATGTTTTGCTCCTTTGGCCACAACGCAAGTGGGATCCTGGCTCTCTCTGATCAGAGCTCTCTGACCAGCTCTCGAACTTACACTCCCTGCATTAGAAGGCTAAATCTTAACCCCTGGACCACCAGGCAAGTCCCCTTTGACCATGTCTTAATCGTGTTATTTTTTTGTACTGACTTGTAGGCATCTCTTATACATTTTTTTTTAATATTAACCCCTTTTTTGGGTATTTGGTTCTGCAGATATCTTCTCCAGCCCCATAAGTTGGCTTTTCACTCTGTTGTTGCTTTTGCTGGGCAGAAGCCTTTCAGCTTGATGTAGTCCCACTTGTCTATATTTGCTTTGGTTGCCTGTCCTTTACCTGTCATATCTAAGGAATCAAGATTTCCATACATAAAAACACAAAGTGGATCAAAGACTTGAATGTAACACCTGAAACTGTAATAATCCTATATGAAAACACGAGGGGAAAGCTTCTTGACATTGGTCTTCTTGAAGGAAGACCAAAAAAATGGAAAAGAGGACATATGAAAAAAAATAATAATAACTGTAGCAGTTTCCTAAGGCTTCTGTAACTAATTACCACAGACGTGTGTGTTAGTCTCTCAGTCGTGTCCAACTCTTGGTGACCCCCTTGGACTTTAGCCCGCCAGACTCCCCTGTCCATGGAATTCTCCAAGCAAGAATAATGGAGCAGGTTGACAATCCCTTCTCCAAGGGATCTTCCCAACCCAGGGATCAAACCCAGGTCTCCTGCATTGCAGGTGGATTCTTTGCCATCTGAGCCAGCAGGGAAGCTATGGTTTTAAACAACAGAAATGTATTCCCCTATGGTTCTGGAAATCACAAACCTCAGGGAGTGTCTGGGGAGCTGGAGGTGACGGCGTTGCAGGGCTGGGAAGTGGCCGGGTCACAGAGGGCTCTCTCTAGGTCAGGGGTTCCAGATGTTCAGCAGTAGGGGGGGCAGCATCCCCACAGGCAGTGCAGCCTGGGCAGGCACCCTTCAACCCAGACTCACTCTGCCTACATCACCCCTTCTCCTCATCCCCCCCCCAAAAACGTCTCAGAACGCAACCGAGAGTGACGTGATGGTTAATATGCAGAACAGTGCGACCCTACTGTTTCTACAGGGCTACAAAGCTCCAGGCGCAAACCTACAATCCATAGTTTCCACACACGCCTGTGTAATCCATTCCAATAAAAATACAGAGCTTTCCTGACATCTGAGAAGGCTCCCGTCCCAGGGAATACAGACACACACACCCCACCATCACTGCTGTGACCTCTGTTTTGACTTCTGTTGCCATCGATTAGATCTTCCTGATCTCTCATTTATTTCATTGATATAAATGGAATATTCATCACACAGTCATTGTGTCTGGGTTTTTTTACCCATTGATTTGTAACTTTTAAAAATTTTATTTATTTTTGAAATTATTCTTGGCTGCTCTGGATCTTCATTGTCGCAGCATTTTCTCTAGTTGCTGCGTGTGAGCTTCTCATTGTGGTGGCCTCTCTCGTTGTGGACCGCAGGCTCGAGGCATCTCAGGCTGCAGTAGTTCCGGCTCCCAGGCTCCAGAGTGCAGGCTCGATAGTTATGGCCCACGGGCTTAGTTGCCCCAAGGCATGTGGGATCTTCCTGGAGCAGGAATCGAACCCGTGTCTCCTACATTGGCAGGTGGATTCTTTCCCACTGGGCTACCAGGGAGGCCCCTGTAAACATTCCTATATAGACCTTTCAGAAATTTCTAATTTAAAAAAATGTTTTTAAGTCATGCAAAAACAGCCATGTTTTAACTTTTCATGGTAACACGTGATTTGGAATACGACTTGTAACTGCCCCAAGCCGCAAATACCGTAACTCTGAACCGGTGCTGAAAAATCTGTTTTGTGCGACTGAGAGTGTTGACTGGCTCTGAGCAGGAGAGCAATGGAGTCATTTAGAACTTCAGAATGATCCCTCTGGTGGCTGCACACCAGCACTTCTGTGACTGAATCAATGCCCTGGGTTAGGGCAGCCCTGTGCTTGGCAGCTGAAAACACAGAGTGTGATATTGAGAAAAGAGAATGCCCACTATCGTTCATTTGCTTGCTTTTCTTTTTCACTCCTGCCATTTCTCATCCTGTTTTGGCAAAGCCTACAGCGGGAATGAAACTTTCAGCTCAAGGAGCAGATTTGTTTCTCTTTGCCCTGCATCCATCAGGAAGGATATTGACTCAGAAAACCTATGTCCCGTCCCACGGTGACAGCACTCCCCTTTCATGCATACAGCCGGGTGCTGGGGAGAGCATGGAGCAGAGTCCTTGCTGCCGGCAGCCTGAGCTGGGTACTGGCCACCTGTCACTGCCTTTTGGCAGGAGAAGACACACGGAGCAATGCCGGTTTGGCCCAAGACACCCAATCTGAAAAGGGAGGTGAGGGGTTGGCTCAGGCTCAGAGGATGAAGAACAGGTAATGGGAGGTTTGGGGGAGATGTCCTTGGAGCCATTTCTATATCTCCTTCCACTGCTTTCGGAAAGCAGTGCTTTGCGGCCCGGCTCATCTGGCCGTGGCTGATGGGATGAGGGCTGCTCCCAGGCTTCAGCATCTGGAAATGGCTCAGAGATTCCGCTCAGCCTCTGCTGGTGTGTCCCTCATGGGACACGTGAGCTAGAAGAGGACTGCATGTTGCCAACAAATGCCACAGGCCAGGCAGAAAGCCAAGACACATGTGGTCCCTGCTTTGTGGAACTGACATCCAAGTGGGGGAGACAGAGACAAAAGTCAAATTGAAAATAAATCAATAGCATAACTGCGCATTTGTGATAGGTGTGCTATAGTGGAAACGAAAGGCTTCAAGGAGATGGTTTTGATGAGGATGGGCCTCTGGGAGATGAAAGGCTGTGATGGAGCCAGCCATCTGACAAGTGGGGAGGCATGGTCCAGGCAGGGGAGGAGACACATCGCCATGAGTGTGCTTCAAGCCCATGACCTCACCCCTGTAGCCAGTATCCAGGCCGAGAAACAACACGACCCACCCCCCGCCCCCACCAAAGCCCCAGGCACGTCTCATCCCAGTCGTCCGTCTTCCCTCATCCCCGGGTGAACACCATCCTGGCTTCTGACAGTAGTGGTTGGTTTTTGACAGTTATTGAACTTTATACAACACAATCTAAACCACACAACTCAGAGGGGACCTGAACCCACAGTCTTTTAACTGAGATCACACCTGATCTCAAGGCCTACTGAAGCTCAGGTTCCTGAGGTCTCGTCGTAGAGAGAATTCAGCGAGAGACAAAGTGAGAGATAAGAAATAGATTTGTTTAGAGACAAACACTCCACTCCAGGGAAGCCCTGAAATATGGGGTAGCTAGTTTTTATGGGTTGAATAATTTCATAAGCTAGTGAGTGGGAGGATTATTCCAACTATTTGGGGGGAAGGGGTGGCGAATACCAGGAATTTGGGCTACCACCTACTTTTTGGCCCTTTGTGGTCAGGCCTTGGAACTGTCCTGATGCCTGTGAGTATGTCATTTAGCTGATGTGTTACAGTGAGCATACAGTGAGGCTCAAAGTCCCCTGGAAAGCGAATCTTCCGCCATCCTGTGCCTAGTCAGTTCTAATCAGTTTTGTGTCGTGTGCTCACTGGCGCTACGCCCTTTCCTTCCTGTTTCCCCGTTACTCATTGGTGTCTGGCTTCTTTCACTCCATACTGTATTCAGATATTTCTCCATATTGTTACTGTATTTGGATATTTCTCCATATTGTTGCATGAGGCAGAATCTGCTCGTTCTCATCGCTGTGGAGTATCCCACTGTGTGAAATTTCACACTTCATGTATCCATTCTGCTGTTGATAGGAGTGATGGACAGGCTCTAACCCCCTCCCCTTAATAGTGGGCAGGGTGTCTGACTCAATTGTTGTTGTTGTTCAGCCACCCAGTCATGTCCAACTCTTTGTGACCTCATGGATTGCAGCACACCAGGCCTCCCTGTTCCTCACCATCTCCTGAGTTTAACCCAAGTTCATGTCCATTGCATCAGTGATGCCACACAACCATCTCCTCCTCTGACACCCCCTTCTCCTTCTGCCCTCAATCTTTCCCAGCATCAGAGACTTTTCCAATGAATCGACTGTTCACATCAGATGACCAAAATACTGGAGCTTCAGCTTCAGCATCAGTCCTTCCAACAGGTATTTGGGGTTGATTTCCCTTGAGATTGACTGGTTTGATCTCCTTGCTGTCCAAGGGGCTTTCAGGAGTCTTCTCCAGCACCACAGTTGGAAGGCATAAATTCTCTGACTCAGTTGTAGCCAATAGAATACAAGACTTCCCTCGCATCTGTAGGTTATGTAGGATGCCGCCTGCCATCTTGCAAGGAGACTCTGTCTCCTGCTGACTCTGCAGAGGCCCGTGTGACAAGGAACGGAGGACACCCTCCAGCTGACAGCCCGTGAGAAACGGAAGCCTCAGGGTTACAGCCACAAAGATCTAAACTCTGCCAGTGACCGTGCTGGAAGCACTTGAGCTCAGAGGTAAACCCTTCCCCAGCTGAACCTTGGAATGAGACCACTGCCCAGCAGATACCTAACTGAGCCTGCTGAGATTCTGAAGCAAAGCCCGAATTCCTGACTCGCAGAAGCTGTAGATCAGTAATGTGTTGTTCTGAGCCACTGATTTTGTGGCCATTCGTTATGCAGCAGAAGGCAACTACAGTGCACGTTTGGGTCGCATCCAGGTCTGGGCTTAGGCTGCAGTGCACATTCTATGATGTGCCTTTTGGTGAACACGCTGAGCACGTCTGTTTGGTACATACCAGGCAGGGAACTTCCAGGTCATATGCATACATTCAGCTCTAGTAGATCTGCCAGCAGGTTTACCAACCACGTTACATTTACATCAGTGAAAATGGGATTCAAACCCAGGCATGCCCAGCTCAGAAACCTTCATGTTTTCCTACAGTCTCTGTTTCCTAAGCTCCCTGACAAGTGATCCTTACAACAGGAAGACAAACGTCTCCTCTTAGTAGTTTTAAGTGAGCAAAGCTTCCGTGTGTAAAGTACTTTACAGGCAACATATCTCTTCACATGCATATCTCATTAACTTCCCACAACTTTCCATTAAAGGAGGTATTGATGTTTTTATTCCCCACTTACAGATGGGAAAACTGAACCCAGTAAAGGTTAAGAATTTCCCTGAAACCAGACAAACCATGAGTGTCTGAAGCCATGTGTTCTGGGCCCAGAACTTTCCACTACATCATACCTATTTCTTTCTTCTCTCTTCCCTTCTTTTTGTCCCTTCCTTTTTAAAGATATCATAGCCTATGTCAGGGTTTGGGATGGGCCATACCCAAGAGCTTCCCTGGTGGTTCAGAGGTTAAAGCGTCTGCTTGCAATGTGGGAGACCTGGGTTCGATCCCTGGGTTGGGAAGATCCCCTGGAGAAGGAAATGGCAACCCACTCCACTACTCTTGCCTAGAGAATCCCATGGACAGAGGAGCCTGGTGGGCTACAGTCCATGGGGTTGCAAAGAGTCGGACACGACTGAGCGACTTCACTCATACCCAAGAACAACTTTTGTTTCCTTATTTCAGTTGCATTCATCTGCATTGGAGAAGGCAATGGCAACCCACTCCAGTACTCTTGCCTGGAAAATCCCATGGACGGAGGAACCTGGGTGGCTGCAGTCCATGGGGTTGCACAGAGTCGGACACGACTGAAGTGACTTAGCAGCAGCAGCAGCATAGAGACATTGGTCAGGTCCTGCTTGTTTGACATTAGAAATTTCATAATTCTGAGTCTCAGTCTCATCATTTAATCCCAATTCTCTGAAGCATCTTCTGTTTCTCTAATTAACAAATGTTTGGAGGGCATCTTAGAATGGATCCTCATCACAATTTAATTAGGAAGTGTTTTCAAAGCTACACATGTATTTCTAGGCAGCTTGGATCTAGTCCATATCTATAATCTTATTGAACATGCAAAGCAGTAGCAGATGTGTGCTGGACACCTACGGTGTGCCAAGCTGTCAGCAGCAAAGGTGCTTAAGTATTCTGGAAAGTGACAGGCCTCAGCCTCACACACCTCTGTCCACAGAGTGCTCGTACCAGTTATCTGCCGCTGTGTAACAAATGAGTCAAAACTCTGTGGCCTGAAACCACCAATGACAGTTTGCCTCTCGCTGTCTGAGTGGGTCAGGACCTGGGGAAGAGCTTGTCTGAGCAGGTGGCTCTTGTGTGGTCTTATTCTAGTGATGGCTAGAACAGCAGGTGTGCTAAGTCGCTTCAGTCGTGTCCAACTCTTTGTGACCCTACGGATGATAGCCCGCCAGGCTCCCCTGTCCATGGGATTCCCCAGGCAAGAGTACTGGCGTGGGTTTCCATTTCCTCCTCCAAGAACAGGAGACTGGAGTACATGGTGGCTGGCCAAGCACATCAGTCCTCTGTCTCCCCCTCTCCCCTTCCCCTCCCTCTCTGCTCCTCTCCCCTCCTCTCTCCCTCCCTCCCTCCCACCCCTTTCAAATCTCAGTGCTTCTCCATGTGGTCTCCCCACATGGGCTGGCTTGGGCTTCCTCACAATATGGCAGCCTCATGGCAGCTGAAGGCTCCACGAGCGAGTGTTCCAGTGAACAGTGAGGAGACTGCCTGGCCTTTTGTGCCCCCGTCTTGGAAGCCGTGCAGCAACACTTACACCACATTCTTCTGACAGCACTACCCTGTCAGATGAGTCCTCTGGCAAGAGGCCACTGGGATGGAGCTTAGAGTCCAAGAGGTCTCCTGTGGGTGGCTTCTGAGAGAGAACAGGGGGCGGGCAGAATGGGGCAGCAAAAGCCTTCAGACCACAGTGCAGATCTGAAACTTTTGAGGGGAAGAGGTTGGGAGTGTGCAGGGTGGGGCAGGAAGAGCCACTGAGGGTGGTGCACCTGAGATAGTGTGGCCAGCCCCACCTCCCCCCGACTCAGGACCGAAGGTTATCTGCTGGGAGACGCCCGTGTTGAGAAACACCAAGCCCTGGACCTCTGCCCTGCTGAGTCGTGGGCAGGGCCGCCCAGGAAGAGTGTGGCTTTGGTTTGAAAGCTGAAGTGTGCAGTGCAGGCGCTAACAGTTTCAGGCATCAGCCACGGTCTTCCTTGCAGCTGAACACTGAGTTCTTTCTTGAAGGGAGATCTGAGCGGGGAACTGCATGGCTACTACATACGCCCACTCAAATTCAAGGAGAGTAGAGTTAGAGTTAGGAGGATAGGAATTGTCTCCACTGTCTTTGGAACATACAACTTGCTGTAATCCATGGGGTTGTATACTGCATGTAGGAAATGATATTGGGAAGAGATGAATATCTATGCCTTGGAATTGGCTGGAAATGGAGTCACTGGCACTTCACTAACTAACTGTATAACTTTGGACACATTACCTAACCTGCCTGAGCCTCAGTTTTCTCATCTGTGAAATGGGAAAGTAATAAAGCCCCTACTTTGGGGTTATCTGAGAGTTAGATGAGATGAAACATGTGAAAGACTTTGCACTTTTCCTAGCGTGTAGTCAGTGCTCTGAAACATGAATATCATCACCATTAGTACCAACCAGCAAGAAATGATGACTGTCTCTGACCACTCAGTCTAAGGAGTGAGTGACCCCATGTGTTGCAGAAGCCTCAGGAGAGTGATGTCCGGAGACAGGAACTGAGACCCCACCAAGTATTTCACACCAGCATGGGTCTTGATGAGAACACTGAGTTCCCAAGAAGAGATTGAACTGAGTTTAATAGTTACTAATATTAAAGCAGGAAACGTGAGCCATTCAGGAACATGGGAAGTGATGGCTCAGGCACCCTGAGCTGTCTGTATGCAGTGGCTGAGCTTTATTCATCCTTGTAACAAACGCGGGGGACCAAGGGCTGCCACAGAGCCAACACCTCCAAGTGTTCACCCTGTCAAATCACACTGAATAAAGGGTAACATGTAGCTTCCTGGAAGATGCACAAGTTATGAAGTGAGATAAATATAGGTTCTTTTTTCCCATCCAGAATGGAAATGAAGAAACTGTGGCTTTTTATTACTATTAAAACTCATGCATCCTCACTGTAATTTTTTTTTAAGTCTGGCAACTCAAAAATAGAGTTTTAAAAAATATTTTAAAGTTTTTTTTTTAGAGCCATCACCCAGAAATAACTTAGCATTAACATTTTTATGAACTTGTTTTCAGAATGCTTTGTTTTGTTTTTTAAAATAAAAATATATTCATGGTATAATAGTGTTTTGAAACGAGATCTTTTTCACATGGGCAACATGTGATCCTCATGAGGGAGGCTGCCCTGGGTGCCCACAGAATGTCATCCTCCATATATGCCCATGTCCTAACCCCTGGAACCTGTGAATATGTTACATTACATATGGCAAAAGGGAACTAAGGAGGCAGATGGAATTATGGTTGCTAATCAACTCGGTGTATGTATGTGCACCACTCTTCTTTGTCCATTCCTCTGTCAGCGGACACTTAGGTTGCTTCTATGCCTTGTCTGTTGTGCACACTGCTGCTATGAACGCAAGGGTG
The DNA here is from genome assembly GCA_006410935.1 of Redunca redunca. Classification (NCBI taxonomy): domain Eukaryota; kingdom Metazoa; phylum Chordata; class Mammalia; order Artiodactyla; family Bovidae; genus Redunca; species Redunca redunca. The sequence continues at coordinate 32,504 of SJYQ01032653.1, forward strand.
CGTGTACTTTTTTGAATTATAGTTTTGTTCAGATGTAAGGAATGGAATATTGCTAAAGCTTCCCCCATATGATTCTGAAGTGCAGCCGTTTGAGAACCATTTGTCTAGAGCAGTGGCCTCCACAGTGGGAAGGCAGCTGGTTCCCCCAGGGGACATTTGGTAATGGCCAGAGACGTTTTTGCTTGTTGCCGCTGGAGCTGCTATTGGTATCTAGTGCGTAGAGGCCAGGATTCGTGGGACGGCTCCACATCACACAAACACAATATGTCTGTCGTGTCAAGGGTGAGAGGCTCTCCAGGGACACATGTGCCCCAGGACCTGGAGACGTGTCTAAGGGTGTTCATGGTAGCGCTGCAACAGCAAAAACAAACCCACGTGTGTGCGTGCATGCTCAGTCATGTCCGACTCTTTGTGGCCCACCAGGTTCCTCTGTCCATGGGATTCTCCAGGCAGGAATACTGGAGTGGGGTGCCATGTCCTCCTCCAGGGGGTCTTCCCGACCCAGGGATCGAACCCATATCTCCTGCAGTGCAGGCTGATTCTTTACTGCTGAGCCAAACACACCTGGATGCAAATCAAATAAAAGGAGAAATCCACATTCGCATATTCACAGCATAAACAACTCAGAGAATAGCTAGTAGGGAGAGAGGCGTGAACACGCCAGCAGTGAGAGGGCAGAGCCTTCCCTGGGGGAGGCGGGGTCTCCAGTTGTGTCTGTCTGCCCTGGGAGCCCTGGAGAGTTTACAAGTCTCTCTCTTTTCTAGGTTTCTTGGTTAGTTTGACAATTCATGGGAAACTGTATCCTATTTGGTCGTTTTTAAGTAAATTTGGGCAACTCCAGTAAAGAAAAAAATCAGTATGCATGAAAATATTTCCTGCAGCAGGATCTATATATTAGCAGAAAAAAGAATTAGAAGCTGTGTAAATATCCAGAAATGGCAGAGCGATTAAGAGATTATGGTACATCAACTCAATTGAATGTTATGCAGCCATTAAAAAGGACGATTATGAAGGGGATTTAGAAACATGGGAGATGTTTGTGATGTGATGGGAAGTAAAAACGAACAGGAAATAAACAGCACAAACACAGTGATTACAACTCAGAAAAATGTGTTGGCCTGTGGACAAATACTGGAAGGATTTGCAGAAATAAAAACTGCCGTAATTAAGATGCTAGAATTATGGGTGGGTTCTTTTTCAAGATTTTTTTAAACTCTTTTTTCTGCTTAAAAGTAGATATCTTTCAGGCTTCCCCAGTGGCTCAGTGGTAAAGAATCGGCCTGCCAATGCAGGAGATGCAGATTCGATCCCTGGGTGGCGAAGGTCCCCTAGAGAAGGAAATGGCAGCCCACTCCAGTATTCTTGCTGGGAAATCCCACGGACAGAGGAGCCTGGTGGGCTACAGTCCATGGGATCACAAAGAGTCGGACACGACTTAGTAACTAACAACAACAGGTATCTTTTGGGACAGCTGCCCAGCCCATAACCCTCTCCTCTGAATACTGTGTCCCTTCCCAAAAGGGTACATCCCCCAGTCCCATTTACCTTTTATCCTAGCCTGGTCACCTAATCCAAGCTGGATCAATCAGATTCTCTGAACTGACATTGGCTAGAGAGATACAAATCCTTCTGAGATGGTCCTTTTTTTTTTTTTTAATAAAATCCACATAACATAAAATTAATTTTTATTTTAACCATTTTATTTTTTTCTTTCCACTTTCACTGAGATATTATTGACAGAAGTTTAAGGTGTACAGCATAATGATCTGACTTACATACATCATGGAATGATCCCCACAACAAATTTAGTGAACATCTATCATGCATATAAATTTAAAAAGTAGGAAAAGAATTTCCCCTTATGATGAGAACTCAGGATTTACTCTTTAATAGCAGCTTTCATATGGGACATACAATGGTGTTGATTATATTAATCATGTTGTACCTTACAGCTCTAGTACTTATTTATCTTACAAGTGGAATTTTGTACCTTTTGACTACCTCCATCCCTGCCTCTGGTAACCACCAATCTGGTCTTTTTTTTCCTTTGAGTTAGTTTTTGAAGTATAATTGACCTACAATACTGTGTTCGCTCCTATTACATAACATAGTGATTCACTGTTTCTCTACTTTACAAAATGACCACGGCAAGTCTAGTTACCATCTGTCTCCACACAAAGCTATTACCTAACTACTGGCTATATCCCTCACGCTGTACATTTCATATGTGTGACTCAGTCATTTCCTAACTGGAAGTTTGTGCCTCTTTCAGCCATTTTAAAATGTGCGGTTTGGGAGGTTTTAGTACATTCTTGTTGTGCAGTCATTACCACTGGATAATTCCAGATGGTTTCCATCAGCCAAAAAGAACTCCACACCCATGAGCTGTTACTCCCAATTCTCCCCTCCCACAGTGCTAGGCAATCGTTAATTTGCTTTCTGTCTGTACAGACTTTTGTAGAGACTTGTTCTAGAGATTTCACATAAATAGGATCATACAAAACGTGGTCTTTTGTGTCTGGCCTTTTTCACTCGGCATGTTTTCCAGACTCATCCATGTTGCAACATGTATCGGTATTCCATACCTATTGATGGCTGTTAATATTCCATTTTGTACATATATGACAGTGGGTTTATTCCATTCATCCAGTCATGGATGTTTGGGCTGTTTTCGACTTATGAGTAATGCTGCTGTGAATATTTGTATTCATGTTTTACTGTGAACTTAAGCAGTGGAGTTGCTAGGCCATATGGTAGCTCTGTGCTTACCTTCTTAAGGTGCTACCAAAATAATTTCCACAATGGCAGCACCATTTTGGGCTTCCCTGGTGGCTCAGATAGTAAGGAATCCACCTGCAATGCAGGAGACCTGGGTTTGATCCCTGGGTTGGGAAGATCCCTTGGAGAAGGGCATGGCAACCCACTCCAGTATTCTTGACTGGAGAATCCCATGGACAGAGGAGTCCAGTGGGCTACAAGTCCATAGGGTCACAGAGTCGGACATGACTGAGTGACTCAGCACACACGCCCAGCACCATTCTACATCCCCACCGTGTGTGACAGTTCCAGCTTCTCAATATCCTCACCAACTTGACTGTTGTTACTGTTTTTGTAATTATTATTATTGCCATGCCAGCGGATTTGAAGTGATAGCTCACTGTGGTTTTGATTTGCATTTCTCTAATGACTACTGATGTTGAGAATCTTTTCACGCGTTTATTGGTCATATACATATCCTCTTGGGAGAAATGCTTATTCAAATTCCTGCGCCCTGTTTTTAAACTGGGTTGTTATCTTTTTGGTGTCCCATTATAGGAATTCTTTATACATTCTAGACACTAGATCCTTATCAGATATGTGATTTTCAAGTATCTCTCCCATTCTGTGGATTGTCTTTTCACTTTAATGTCCTTTGATGCATGAAAGGTTTTAATTTTGATAAAGTGCACTTTATTTTGTTGTTTTTGCTTTTGGTGTCATATTTAAGAAACCATTGCCTAATCTAATGTCATGTATATTTACATCTATTTTCCCTTCTGAGAGATTTATATTTAGGTTATTGATACATTTTAAGTTAATTTCTCTGTATGGTATGAGGTAGACATCTGGATTCATTCTTTTGCCTGTGGATATCCAGTTGTTTTGGTCCCATTTGTTGAAAAGTCTATTCTTTCTTCCATTCAATGATCATAGAAACCTTGTGAGAAATCAGCAGACTACAGATGCATAGGTTTATTTCTGGACTCTCAGTTCTCTCCCATTGATCTACATGTCTGCCTTTTTGTCAGCACCACATTGTTCTGGATACTGTAAATTTGTAGTGAG
>SJYQ01032658.1:0-30762 GCA_006410935.1 Redunca redunca
AAACTCCAGTATTTTGGCCACCTCATGCGAAGAGTTGACTCATTGGAAAAGACTCTGCTGCTGGGAGGGATTGGGGGCAGGAGGAGAAGGGGATGACCGAGGATGAGATGGCTGGTTGGCATCACAGACTCGATGAACGTGAGTCTGAGTGAACTCCAGGAGATGGTGATGGACAGGGACGCCTGTCGTGCTGCGATTCATGGGGTCACAAAGAGTCGGACACGACTGAGTGACTGAACTGAACTGAACTGAATTATTACTGAGTTTGAGTTATTTGCTTGCCTATCTGTCTTCCAATTAGACTGTAAATACCCTGCAGGTAGGGACCATGGGTTCTTTGTTATCGCCCTAGTTTCTTAAGAATCAGTGATTTTTTAATTCAATAGATAAATGAACAGAGGAATGATTTTGTAAAAATCCAGAGACCGCTGAAAAAGTGACCTCTAGGTAAACAGATGTACTACAAATATTCAGCTGAAGTTTAATCAAAGTTAAATATGAATAATTGACACAATTTGCTCTTAAAAAGTTATAAAGGAAGTTGCTTTTGACACCCCTTTACCAGCAGGTTGACAATGCACAACCTTGATGAACTCCTTTCCTGATTTTGAACCACTTCATTGTTCCATATCTGGTTCTAACTGTTGCTTCTTGACCTGCATACAGGTTTTTCTCTGGAGGCAGAAAAGGTGGTCTGGTATTCCTATCTCTTTAAGAATTTCCCACAGTTTGTAAAAAAACAACTGTAATAATTTTGTTTGGTGACAGATATTTACTCTTCTTGCCTTGATCATCATTTTGTCATATATTTGATAGATCACTATGTTATACACTTGAAGCTAATGTAACTTTATACACCAATTATACTTCAATTAAGAAAAACAGTACCTTAACACAGCTATTCAGTATCAATGTCAGTTATCCTAAACATGGCAATAACTAATGAATGACATTGCAGGGTATATATAGTATAATTCTCTTTTAATATGACTCATAAGGAATAAAGTGAGGATTCAATTTTAACTGCAGTTTGAAGTTTTATGAAGTCCTCACAACAAAATAGTAATGGTAGTTTTAAATTTATCTCCATGTATACCACATAACAGATGCAATTATAAATACTTGTAACATACTTTCATATTTAAATTCAAATTATAAATTAGTCCATGGAATATGCATTATTTTCTCCATAGAGTTTAAATTACCCTTCCTAGGTCACACATTTACTATACAGGTAAGAGCTGGGATGCAAACACAGATATGTCTAACTTTAAAAAACATCCTTTTCCACTGAGGGAAAAAAAAATGGAATTATTTGGACCCAGGTAAAGGGGTACAGGAAATCAAACCAGTCAGTCCTAAAGGGAATCAACCCTGAATATTCATTGGAAGGACTGATGCTCAAGCTGAAGCTCCAGTTCTTTGGCCACCTGATGCAAAGAGCCAGCTCATTAGAAAAGACCCTGATGCTGGGAAAGATTGACTGAGGGCAGGAGGATAAGGGGGTGACAGAGGATGAGATGGACATCATCATCAACTCAATGGACATGAGTTGGAACAAACTTCAGGAGATGATGGAAGGACAGGGAAGCCTGGTGTGCTACAGTTCATGGGGTCACAAAGAGTTGGACATGACTTAAAGACTGAACAAATTGTTTTTTAGTCACTGAGAAATGCTGAGCTGGAGGAAGCATAAGCTGGAATCAAGATTGCTAAGAGAAATATCAATAACCTCAGATACTCAGATGACACCACCCTTATGGCAGAAAGTGAAGAAGAACTAAAGAGCCTCTTGATGAAAATGAAAGAGGAGAGTAAAAATGTTGGCTTAAAGCTCAACATTCAGAAAACTAAGATCATGGCATCTGGTCCCATCACTTCATGGCAAATAGATGGAGAAACAGTGGAAACAGTTCAGTTCAGTCACTCAGTTGTGTCCAACTCTTTGCGACCCCATGAATCGCAGCATGCCAGGCCTCCCTGTCCATCACCATCTCCCGGAGTTCACTCAGACTCACGTCCATCGAGTCTGTGATGCCATCTAGCCATCTCATCCTAGGTCGTCCCCTTCTCCTCCTGCCCCCAATCCCTCCCAGCAGCAGAGTCTTTTCCAATGAGTCAACTCTTTGCATGAGGTGTCCGAAGTACTGGAGCTTCAACAGTGGCTGACTTTATTTTGGGGGGCTCTAAAATCACTGCAGATGGTGATTTCACCCATGAAATTAAAAGACGCTTACTCCTTGGAAGGAGAGTTTTGACCAACCTAGATAGCATATGAAAAAGCAGAGACATTACTTTGTCCACAAAGTTCCACCTAGTCAAGGCTATGGTTTTTCTACTAGTCATGTATGGATGTGAGAGTTGGACTATAAAGAAAGCTGAGTGCTGAAGAATTGATGCTTTTGAACTGTGGTGTTGGAGAAGACTCCCTTAGACTACAAGGAGATCCAACCAGTCCATCCTAAAGGAGACCAGTCCTGGGTGTTCACTGGAAGGACTGATGTTGCTGAAACTCCAATACTTTGGCCACCTGATGCAAAGAGCTGACTCATTTGAAAAGACCTTGATGCTGGGAAAGATTGAGGGCAGGAGGAGAAGAAGATGACAGAGGATGAGATGGCTGGATGGCATCACTGACTCAATGGACATAGGTTTGGGTAGACTCTGGTAGTTGGTGATGGACAGGGAGGCCTAGTGTGCTGTGGTTCATGGGGTCACAAAGAGTCGGACATGACTGAATGAATGAACTGAACTGAGCTGGTCATGTCTGACTCTTTGCAGCATCATGGATTGTAACCTGCCAGGTTTTCTGACCATGGGATTTCCCAGGCAAGAATCCTGGAGTGGGTTGCCATTTCCTTCTCCAGGGGATCTTGCCTACCCACTGATTGAACTCATGTCTCCTGATTGACAGGCAGATTCTTTACCACTGAGTCAACAGGAAAACCCCCAATTATTATAGTATTATTGTCTATATTCCATATGCTGTGTATTATACTCTTGTGGCTTGAGTTATAGCTAGAAGTTTGCATCTCTGAATACCATTCAGTTATTTTCACTAAATGCACATTATTCTCCTTATGGCAGTCACCAGTTTGCTCTGTCTGTGTAAGTATATTACTATAATATTTTGTTTTGTTTGCTGGTTCTTTTGTTAACTATATTCCACTCATTTGTAATTTTTTGTCTGACTTATTTGACTTATTATAATACCCTCTAGATTCAACCATATTGTTACAAATGGAATGCTTTCATTTTTTAAAGGCTGAACAATATTGCATTATGCCACATCTTCTTTATTCATTCATCCATCATTGAGTATTAGGTTGCTTCCATACATTGGCTGTTGTAAATAGTGCTGCAGTAAACATAAGAGTGCATATGTCTTTTTGAATTAGTGCTTTTGTTTTCTTGAGGTAAATACCAAGAAGTAGAATTGCTGGATTGTATGGTGGATTCTTTTAAAATAGATAAAGTTAAAAAAAGCCCTCCATCTTGTTTTCCATAGTGGCCACATCAGTTTACATTCTCACCAACATTGCACATTGGTTCCTTTTTCTCCACATCCTTGCCAACACTTATTTGCTGGCTTTTAAGTCAAAGCCATTCTGACAGGCATGGGGTGATATAACACTGTGGTTTTGATTTACCTGTTTTGAAGATTAGTGATGTTAAGCATCTCTTCATGTCTCTGTTGACCACCTGAATGTCTTCTTCAGAAAAGTGTCTGTTCAGGTCTTTGCCCATTTTTAATTGGAATTGCTCATTGTTTTGAGATTGAACTGTATCATTTCTTTATATAATTTTGTCTAATATATCATTTTCAAATATTTTTCTCCCATTCAGTAGCTTGCCTTTCATTGTGTTGATAGTTCCCTTCATTTTGCTTTCACTAAAAGCAAAGTTTTTAGTTTCAGGTAGCCCCTTTTGATTATTTTTTGTTTTTGTTTCCCTTATGAAAGGTGATAGATCCCTATCCCACCAGCCCCCAAGTTGCTAAGGCTGTATTCAAAGAGCATACTGGCTGTTTTCTTCTTGCAGTTTTAAGATTTGCAGTCATATTTAATCTTAAGTCCATTTTTAGTTTATTTTATATATGTTGTAAGAAAATGATCCAATTTGATTCTTATACATGTAGCTGTCCAGTTTTACCAACATCATTTATTGAAGAGGCTTTCTTTTCACTCCTGTATATTCTTGCTTCCTATATCATAGATTAATTACCCATATACCAAAAATTACCCATATACATGAGTTCATTTCTGTGATCCATTGATTGATGTGCCTGTTTTTGTGTCAGTACTAGTCTGTTTTGATAACTATAGCTTTGTAGGTTGTTTGAATGCAAAGAGCATGATACCTCCAACTTTGTTCTTTTTTTCTCAAGATTTCTTGGGCTATCTGAGTCTTTCATTGTTCCATACAAATTTTAGAATTATTTATTTTAGTTCTCTGAAAAATACTATTGGTATTTTGATATGGCTTTCATTGAATCTGTACATTTCCTTGGGTAGTATGATCATTTATACAATATTTATTTTTCCAATAAATGAACAAGGTATATTTTTCCATCTGTTTGTGTCTTCCTTAATTTCTTTCATCATTGAAATATAATTTTCCAAGTATAGGTCTTTTGCCTCAGTTAGTTTTATTCTTGGTATTATTCTTTTTGATGTGATTGTCAATGGGATTATTTTCTTAACTNTTTTCCAAGTATAGGTCTTTTGCCTCAGTTAGTTTTATTCTTGGTATTATTCTTTTTGATGTGATTGTCAATGGGATTATTTTCTTAACTTCTATTTCTGAAAATTTCTTGATAGTGTATAAAAATCCAACAAATTTCCATATTAGGATTGTCCCGTGAAACTTTCCTGAATTCAGTGATCAATTTTAATAGTTTTTTTAGTGGTATCTTTAAGATTTTCTACATATAGCATCATATTACCTGCAAACAGTGAGTTTTACAATTTCTATTCCAGTTTGGATACATTTTATTGCTTTCTCTTGTCTCACTGCTATGGATAGGAATTGCAGTGCTATGTTAAATAAAAGTACTGAGAGTGAGCATCTTGTCTTGTTTCTTATCTTAGAGATCTTGCAACTTTTCACCACTGAGTATGATGTTGGCTGTGAGCATGTGGCCTTTATCATATTGAGAATGTTCCCTGTATACTCACTTTGCAGAGAGGTTTTTAATCATCAAATGGTGTTGAATTTTGTCAAAACCTTTTTCTGCATCTACCAAGATGATAATATGATTTTTATCCTTCAGTTTGTTAATGTGGTGTGTCATGTTGATTGACTTTGGATATTAAGTCATCCCTGTATCCCTGTAATAAATCCTACTTGATTATGGTGTATGACCTTTTTAATGCATCATTGAACTCAGTTTGGTAATATTTTGTAGAGGATTATTTTTGCATCTATGTCCACCAGTGATATTGGCCTGTTATTTTGTGTGTGTGGATGTGCTGTTTTTCTCTAGGTGGCATCTGATGCCACCCTTGCAAAATGAGTTCTAAAGCATTCCATTCTCTTTAATACTTTGGACAACCTTGCAAAGGATAAGTAGTAAATATTCTTTAAATGTTTTGTAGAATTCACCTGTGAAACTATCTGGTCCTGGACTTTTCTTTGTTGGGAGTTTTAAAATTACTGATTCATTTTGAGTAGTAGCAACAATACGTTCATATTTTCTATTTCTTTCTGATTCAGTCTTGGTAGATTGTATGTTTCTAGGAATTTATCCATTTCTTCTAGGTTTTCCAGTTTGTCAGCATAAAGTTTTTTTGTAGTAATGTCTTACAATCTTTGTTATTTCATAGTGTTGGTTATAACTTCTCATTCATTNAGTCTTTCTAAATGTTTATCAGTTTTGTTTATCTTTTCAAAGAACTAGCTCAGATTTATTGATTCTTTCCTACCTTTTAAACTATTTCATTTATGTCCAATCTGATTTAATTATTTTCTACCTTCTTCTAACTTTGGGCCTTGTTTGTTCTTCTTTTTATAATTTTTTTTTTAAGTATAAGATTAGATTACTTAAGATTTTTCTCAAATAAAATAGGCTTTTATTGCTGTAGATTTCCCTCTTAGAACTGCCTTTTCTCCAACACATTGATTTTGAAGTTTTATGATTCCACTTTTGTCTCCAGGCATTTTTGGTCCCCTGACTTTTTTTCAGTGACCCATTGGTTGTTTAGTAACATGCTGTTTAGACTCTACATTTTTTTTAAGCTTTTTTCTTGAAGTTGATTTTTAGAGTTATACAGTTGTGGTGAGAGATGTATAATATGATTTCAATCTTAAATTTATTGAGACTCTTTTGTTGCTTAATGTGTGATCTATCTTGGAGAATGTGTCCCATGCACTTACAAGAATGTGTATTCTGTTGTTTCTGAGTGAATGTCTAATATATGTATTAGGTCCATCTGGAAAAAGGTGTCATTTAATGCCAATGTTTCCTTGTTGATTTTCTGTCTGAATGATCTAACCATTGATGTAAGCAGGCTATTGAAGTCCTCTATTATTCTATTACTGGCAACATCTCCATTTATGTTTGTTAATATTTTCTTATGCATTTGGTATTCCTATGTTGCATATATATCTTTGTGAATGTTATATGTTCTTGGATTGATCCCTGTATCACTGTTTTGTCCTTATTTGTCTCTTAATTCAGTCTTTGCTTTAAAGTTTTTTTTTTTCTGATGTAAGTATCACTACCCATGAATTCTTTTTGGTTTCATTTGCATAGAATACCATTGTTTTATCCCCTCAGTTTCAGTCTATTGTGTCACTAGCTCTGAAGTGATTCTCTTGTAAGCCATCCTCTGTATTTTAATTGGAGCATTTAGTTCATTTCATTTAAAATAATCATTGATAACTTTTTACTGGATCACAGCCTTGTCTAACTCAATGAAACCAACCCATGCAGTGTAGGGCCACCCGAGAAGGACAGGCCATGGTGGAGAGTTCTGACAAAATGTGGTCCACTGGAGAAGGGAATGGCAAACCACTTCAATATTCCTGCCTTGAGAATCCCATGGACACTATGAAAAGGCAAGAAGATAGGACACTGAAAGATGAACTCCCCAGGTAGGTAGGTGCCCAATATACTACTGGACATCAGTGGAGAAATAACTCCAGAAAGAATGGAGAGATAACACCAAAGCAAAAACAATACCCAGTTTTGGATGTGACAGGTGATGGGAACAAAGTCCGATGCTATAAAGACCAATATTGCATAGGAACCTGGAATGTTAGGTCCATGAATCAAGAAAATTGGAAGTGATTAAACAGAAGATGGCAACAGTGAGCATCGACAGTGAACTTAAATGGACTGGAATGGTGAATTTAACTCAGATGACCATTATATCTACTACTGTGGGCAAGGATCCCTTAGAAGAAATGGAGTAGCCATCATGGTCAACAGAAGAGTCTGAAATGCAGTACTTGGGTGCAATCTCAAAAATGACAGAAGGATTTCTGTTCCCTTCCAAGGCAAACTATTCAATATCACAGTGACCCAAGTCTATGCCCTGACCAGTAATGCTGAAGAAGCTGAAGTTGAACAGTTCTATGAAGACCTACAAGACCTTTTAGGACTAACACCAAAAAAAAAAAAAAAAAAAGATGTCCTTTTCATTATAGGGGACTGGAATGCAAAAGTAGGAAGTCAAGAAACATCTGGAGTAACAGGCAAATTTCGCCTTGGAGTACAAAACAAAGCAGGACGAAGGCTAACAGAGTTTTCCAAAGAGAAAGCACTGGTCATAGCAAACACCCTCTTCCAACAACACAAGAGAAGACTCTACACATGGACATCACCAGATGGTCGACACCGAAATCAGATTGATTATATTCTTTGCAGCCAAAGATGGAGAAGCTCTATACAATCAGCAAAAGCAAGACTGGGAGCTGACTGTGGGTCATATCATAAACTCCTTATTGCCAAATTCAGACTTAAATTGAAGAAAGTATGGAAAACCATTAGACCATTCAGGTATGACCTATATCAAATCCCTAATGATTATACAGTGGAAGTGAGAAATAGATTTAAGGGGATAGATCTAATAGACAAAGTGCCTGATGAACTATGGATGGAGGTTCATGACATTGCACAGGAGACAGGGAACAAGATCATCCCCGAGAGAAAGAAATGCAGAAAAACAAAATGACTGTCTGAGGAGGCCTTACAAATAGCTGTGAAACGAAGAGAAGCCAAAGCAAAGGAGAAAAGGAAACATAAACCAATTTGAATGCAGAGTTCCAAAGAATAGCAAGAAGAGATAAGAAAACCTTCCTCAGATAGAGGAAAACAATAGAGTGGGAAAGACTAGAGATCTCTTCCAGAAAACTAGAGATACCAAGGGAACATTTCATGAAAAATGGACTCAATAAAGGACAGAAATGATATGGACCTAAAAGAAGCAGAAGATATTAAGAAGAGGTGGCAAGAATACACAGAACTGTACAAAAAAAGATCCTCACGACCCAGATAATCACAATGGTGTGATCACTCATCTAGAGCCAGACATCCTGGAATGTGAAGTCAAGTGGGCCTGAGGAAGCATCACTATGAACAAAGCTAGTGGAGGTGATGGAATTCCAGTTGAGCTATTTCAAATGTTAAAAGATGATGCGGTGAATGCTGCACTCAATATGCAGCAAATTTGGAAAACTCAGCAATGGCCACAGGACTGGAAAAGGTCAGTTTCCATTCCAATTCCAAAAAAGGCAATGCCAAAGAATGCTCAAACTACCACACAATTGCACTCATCTCACACGCTAGTAAAGTAATGCTCAAAATTATCCAAACCAGACTTGAGCAGTGCATGAACTGTGAAATTCCAGATGTTCAAGCTGGTTTTAGAAAAGGCAGAGGAACAAGAGATTAAATTTGCCAACATCCGCTGGATCATGGAAAAAGCAAGAGAGTTCCAGAAAAACATCTACTTCTGCTTTATTGACTATGCCAAAGCCTTTGACTATGTGGATCACAATAAACTGTGGAAAATTCTGAAAGACATGGGAATACCAGACCACCTAACCTGCCTCTTGAGAAATCTGAATGCAGGTCAGGAAGCAACAGCTAGAACTATACATGGAACAACAGATTGGTTCCAAATAAGAAAAGGAGTACGTCGAGGCTGTCTATTGTCACCCTGCTTGTTTAACTTATATGCAGAGTACATCATGAGAAACGCTGGGCTAGTTGAAGCACAAGCTGGAATCAAGATTGCTGGGAGAAACATCAATAACCTCAGATACGCAGTTGACATCACACTTATGGCAGAAAGTGAAGGAAAACTAAAGAGCCTTTTGATGAAAGTGAAAGAAGAGAGTGAAAAAGTTGGCTTAAAGCTCAACATTCAGAAGACAAAGATCATGGCATCCGGTCCCATCACTTCATGGGAAATAGATGGAGAAAGAGTGGAAACAGTGGCAGACTTTATTTTTGGGAGCTCCAAAATCACTGCCGATGGTGATTGCAGCCATGAAATTAAAAGACGCTTACTCCTTGGAAGGAAAGTTATGACCAACCCAGACAGCATGTTAAAAAGCAGAGACATTACTTTGCTGACTAAGGTCCGTCTAGTCAAGGCTATGGTTTTTCCAGTAGTCATGTATGGATGTGAGAGTTGGACTATAAAGAAAGCTAAGTGCCAAAGAGTTGATGCATTTCAACTGTGGTGTTGGGGAAGACTCTTGTGAGTCCCTTGGACTACAAGGAGATCCAACCAGTCCTTCCTAAAGGAAATCAGTCCTGAATATTCATTGGAAGGACTGATATTGAAGCTGAAACTCCAATACGTTGGCCACCTGATGTGAAGAACTGACTCACTGGAAAAGACCGATGCTGGGATAGATTGAAGGCAGGAGGTGAAGAGGATGACAGAGGGTGAGATGGTTGGATGACATCACCAACTCAGCGGACATGAGTTTGAGCAAACTCCGGGAGTTGGTATTGGACAGGGAAGCCTGGCATGTTGCATTCCTGAGGTCACACAGAGTCGGACATGACTGAGTGGCTGAACTGAACTGAACTGAACGTTTTACTTATTATCATTTTGTTAATTGTGTTCTGGTTATTTTTGTTGTTCTTCTTTTATCCTTTCTTCTTCTCTTGCTCTCTTCCCTTATGATTTGATGATTTTCTCTAGCATTATGTTTACATTTCTTTATCTTTATTTTTTGTGTATCTATTATTTGTTTTGGGGCTTCCCAGGTGGCTCAGTGGTAAAGAATTCTCCTGTCCATTCAGGAGATGCTATATAACACAATTTCAATCCCTAAGTCAGGAAGATCCTCTGAGGTAAGACATGACAACCCACTCCATTATTCTTGCCTAGAAAATTCCATGCACAGAGGAACCTGGTGGGCTACATTCCATGGGGTTGCAAAGAGTCAGAGATGCCTGAACGACTGAGCATGCACACATTGTTTATTTTTGGTTTGGGGTTACTATGAAGTTCCTATATAACAAACTATGTATGTAGTTGTCAATTTAATTTGATGGTTGCTTAAGTTTAAGCATGTTCTAAAAATACTACATTTTTATTCCTAACCACCAGCATTTTATGTTTTTGATGTCATCTTTTACATCTTTTTATTTTGTGTATTCCTTAACTAATCATTGTTGATATATAAGATTTTACCAGCTTTGTCTTTTAACCTTTATAACATATTTATATAAGTTGTTGATCCACTACTTCTACTCTTATTTTTGCCTTTGCTAAGGATATATATGGGCAGTAAAGAATCCTCCTGCCAATGCAGGAGGCGTAAGTTTGATTCTTGGGTTAGGAAGATTCCCTGGAGGAGGAAATAGCAACCCACTTCAGTATTCTTGCCTAGGAAATTCCATGGACATAGAAGACTGGATAGCTATAGTCCACAGGGTTGCAAAAGGAGTTAGACATGACTTAGTAACTAAACAGCAATAACCACAAAGGAAACATTTGCTTTTGTAATTTTTATATTTCTAGTGTGGTCTTTTATTCTGTTTAAAACGTGCACTTTGACTTTTTTTGTGTGAGCTCAATTTAATGGTTGTGAAATCCTTTAGCTTTTGCTTGTCTGGGAAACTTTTTATTTCTCCTTCAATTCCTAATAAACTTGTCAGACAGAGTATTTTGGTTGCAAGGTTTTTTTTTTTTTTTTCCATTCAATAATTTAAATATGTCATGCCATTCTCTCTGGTCTATAAAGTTTTCCTGGAATTTTTTGGAGGGATGATAAATTCTTTTGGGTCTGCAGGTGAACCTGGGATGAAGCATATGGTACTAATAGGTTAGATGAAGAGATTCAGAAATGGTACCTCTTATACCAGGGCATCTAGGTAGAGGAGGAGCTAACCCCCACAACTCCTCAACATACATGTATACAGAAACTGAGGCCCACCAGCTTCTCTTTTCCCAGAGAAAGTTTCAACAGCTCCATGCTTGCCTGGAACATACTCTAAACTTAGTTGGTGGGTCTCCAGCATGTATGACCTTCATTTTTGAGACTGTTGCCTGTCTTTGGGGACTAGAAAGTAGTCAGTTTTTGTATGCATCCTTCAAGAGCAGAATCTTGGTTTCCTATAGCCCTCTGACTCACCCACAGGTAAGAGTCTTTAATTTTCAAAGTTAGTTGCTCAGAGACTCATCTTCCCAGGGCAAGTCATCTGAGCTTGGGAGCCCAATGCAGGATTTAGAGCCTTTGGTTTTTAGGGAGAATCTCCTAGGCTGTGATATCCCTCCCGCTGATGGATTGCAGCACTGTGGGCATGGGGCCTGGCCATAATATGTCTCTGTAGCTTTTCTGTTCTATCTTTAGTTGTGGACAATCTCTTATATTTGTCTTCATGTTATTCTCAGAGGAAGTTTCTCTATATGTAGTTGTAATTATGGCTTATGTCCGTGGGAAGAGGCAAGCCCCCAAACTCCCTACTCCACCATCTTGTCTCATCCAAGTTGCTGGTTTTGTATCAGCAGTTCTGAAAATGAAAAACCTGAGAATCTTATAAAATTATTTTTTTCTAATATAATTTTCACTTGAGGGTACACAGTTACCAGTATGGTGATTACAGTTGTTATTTAAATTTTGTACAGTTCATTGCATATTTGTTGAGTGTACTATGTTAAATATTAAAATGTAAGGCTATAAGTTTTGTTAAAACAATTCTTCATAGAAAACGACTCCAAACTCAGTGACCTAAGATGACAAATCATTTATTATCCTACCCTCATTTACAAGTTGATTAGGATTTAGTTAGACCCAGGTCTTGGTTGGATTTCTTCCAAGCTATTGATTTTGTTTAGATCTATTCTGTATGTCTCTTATTCACGCTGGACCATTGGAAGACCCAGGATGTTATCTTGTGGCAATAGCAGAGGTGTAACAGAGAGAATCCAACTATACAAGCAGGTTGATATTTGGGAATTTATCTGTGAAAGACTAGCAATAATGTAATTAGTGCAATAGACTTAATAGAGGAGGTAATAATGAAAATAGGCAAAATTTCAATAGAGAAAATGAAATTTACCTTAATTGAATACATATTATCTATAGGCACTTAATTTTTTTAATTAACTTTTAATTGAAGAATAATTGCCTTACACTATTGTGTTGATTTCTACCAAACATCAACATGAATCAGCCATAGGTTTACCCTTGTCCACTCCACTTAAACATTCTCCCTCTTCTCTAGCCATTACACCACTCTAGATTGTTACAGAGCCCCTGTTTGAATTCCCTGAGTCAGGCAGCAAATTCCCATTTGCTATCTATTTCACATATGGTAATGAATTTTTGAGATGCTTAAGTATGTAATTTATTGAGATATTATTATGAGCCTGGCATGTGTAATTTGCTTTACATAATTATTCCTTTCGTGCTGAGTCATTCAGTCATGTCTGACTCTTTGTGAACCCATGGAGTGTAGCCTGCCAGCCTCCTCTGTCCATGGGATTCTCCAGGCAAGAACACTGGTGTGGGTTGCCATTTCCTCTTCCAGGGAAGCTTCCCAACCTAGGGGTCAAACCTGGGTCTCCTGTATTGCAGGAAGATTCTTTACTATTTGAACCACCAGGGATTCCCCATTTGTCTCCTTAGGTAGGTTATTCCTAGGTATTTTATTCTTTTTGTTGCAATGCAAATGGCATTGATTCCCTAACTTCTTTTGCTGATAATTCATTGTTAGTGTATAGCAATACAATTGATTTCTGTGTATTGATTTTGTATCCTGCCACTTCACTAAATTCACTGATTAGCTCTAGTAATTGTCTGATGATATCTTTAGGGTTTTCTATGTATAGATCATGTCATCTGCGAACAATGAGAGTTTCACTTCTATTCCAATCTGGGTTCCTTTTATTTCTTTTTCTTCTCTGATTGCCATGCCTAGGACTTCCAAAACTATGTCGAATAGTAGTGGTGAGAGTGGGTACTCTTGTCTTGTTCCTGATATTAGAGGGAATGCTTTCAGTTATTCACTATTGAGAATAATGTTTGCTGTGGGTTTATCATGTATGGCCTTAATATGTTGAGGTGTGTCCCTTCTATGCCCATTTTTTGAAGAGTTTATATATATATATATAATAAGTGGGTTTTGAAATTTGTCAAAAGCTTTTCCTGCATCTTTTGAGATTATCATATAGTTTTTGTATTTCAATCTGTTAATACAGTGTATCACATCGATTGATTCGTGTATGTTATAGAATCCTTGTATCCCTGGAATAAACCCAGCTTGATCATAGTATATTATCTTTTTTTTAAATATAAATTTATTTAATTGGAGGTTAATTACTTTACAATATTGTATTAGTTTTGCCATACATCAACATGATCCCCCACAGGTATACACGTATTCCCTATCCTGAACCCCTCTCCCTCCTCCCTCCCTGTATCATCCCTCTGGGTCGTCTCAGTGCACCAGCCCCAAGCATCCAGTATCATGCATCGAACCTGGACTGGAGATTCATTCATATATGATATTATACGTTTCAATGCCATTCTCCCAAATCATCCCACCCTCTCCCTCTCCCACAGAGTCCAAAAGACTGTTCTATACATCTGTGTCTCTTTTGCTGTCTCGCATACAGGGTTATCATTACCATCTTTCTAAATTCCATATATATGCATTAGTACACTGTATTGGTGTTTTTCTTTCTGGCTTATTTCACTCTGTATAATAAGCTCCAGTTTCATCCACCTCATTAGAACTAGAATATTGGAAATAAAAGCAAACATAAACAAATGGGACCTGTATTATCTTTTTAATGTGTTGTTGGATTCTGTCTGCTAGAATTTTGTTTAGGATTTTTGCACTTATGTTCATCAGTTATGTTGGCTTGCAATTTTCTTTTTTGTGTGTGTTGTCTTTGTCTGGTTTTGGTATTAGGGTTATGGTGGCCTCATAGAATGAGTTTGGAAGTGTTCCTTCCTTTTCAATTTTTTGGAAGAGCTTTAGAAGGCTAGGGATTAGCTCTTCTCTAAATGTTTGATAGAATTCACTGTGATGCCATCTGGTCCTGGGCTTTTGTTTTTTTGGGAGATTTTTGTTCACAGTTTCGATTTCAGTGCTTGTAGTTGGCTTGTTCATAGCTTCTATTTCTTCCTGATTCTGTCTTGGAAGATTGAACTTTTCTAAGAATCTGTACATTTCTCCAGGTTGTCCATTTTATTTGCATATAGTTGCTCATAGTAGTCTCTTATAATCGTTTGTATTTCTGCATTGTCTGTTGTAACTTCTCCTTCTTCATTTCTAATTTTGTNGGTTTGACAATTTTTTATCTTCTCAAAGAACCAGCTTATTTTATTAATTTTTGCTATTGTTTCTTTCATTTCTTTTTCATTTATTTCTGCTCAGATCTTTATGATTTCTTTCATTCTAATAACTTTTAGGGTTTTTTCTTCTTTTCCCAGTTGATTTAGGTGTAAATTTATCTTGTCTATTCGATGTTTTTCTTGTTTCTTGAATTAGGATTGTAATGCTATAAATTTCCCCTTAGAACTGCTTTTGCTGCATTCCATAGATTTTGCATTGTCATGTTTTCATTGTCATTTGTTTCTAGGAATTTCTTTATTCCCTTTTGGTGTTCTTCAGTAATCTGTTGGTTATTTAGAAACATATCATTTAATCTCCATGTGTTTGTGTTTTTTACAGTTTTTTTTTTCCTGTAATTGATATCTAGTCTCATAGCATAGTGGTCAGAAAAGATGTTTGATATAATTTCAGTTCTTTGGAACTTACTGACGTTTGATTTGTGACCCAAGATGTGGTCTATCCTGTAGAATGTTCCATGTACATTTGAGAAGACAGTATATTCTGAATTTGGGTGGAAAGTCTGAAGATATCAATTAGGTCCATCAATTTGGTCTAATGTTTCATTTAAGGTTTTTATTTCTTCGTTAATTTTCTCCTTTGATGATCTTCCCATTGGTGTTAGTGGGCTTTTAAAGTCCCCTACTATTATTGTGTTGCTGTCAATTTCCCCTTATGTCTGTTAGCATTTGCCTTATGTATTGAGAAGCTCCTATTTTGGGTGCACTGTTATTTGCAATTGTTATATCTTCTTGGATTGGTCCCTTGATCATTATGTAGTGTCCTACTTTATCTATCATAATATTATTTATTTTAATGTCTGTTTTGTCTGATATGAGAATTGACACTCCAGCTTTCTTTTGATTTCCATTGCATGGAGTATCTTTTTCCATCCTTTTAGTTTCAGTTTGTATGTGTGTCTAGGTCTGAAGTGGGTCTCTTGTAGACAGCATATGTATGGGTCTTGTTTTTGTATCCATGCAGCCAGTCTGTGTCTTTTGGCTGGAGGGCTTAATCCATTTCCATTTAAAGTAATTATTGATATATATGTTCCTGTTGGGATTTTCTTAATTGTTTTGGCTTGTTTTTGCAGGTGTTTCCTTTCTCTTGTATTTATTGCCTATATGTGTTGTACTTAGTCACACAGTCATGTCCAACTCTTTGCGACCCAATGGACTGTAGCCTGCCAGATTCCTCTGTCCATGGGAATTCTCCAGGCAAGAATACTGGAGTGGGTTGCCATATGCTCTTCCAGGAGATCTTCCCAACCCAGGGATTGGACACAGGTGTTCTGCATTGCAGGTGGATGCTTTAGTGTCTGAACCACCAATCCCTATAATAATTGTTTAAAACTGGTTTGGTGGTGCTAGATTCTCTTAACTTTTGCTTGTCTGCAAAGCTTTTGATTTCTCCATTAATTCTGAATGAGATCCTTGTTGGATAGAATAATCTGGGCTGTATATTTTTTGTTTAAGTACTTTAAACATATCCTGTCATTCCCTTCTGGCTGCAGAGTTTCCACTGAAAGATCAGCTGTTAATCATATGGGTTTTCCCTTGTATGTTACTTGTTGCTTTTCTTTTGATGTTTTTAATATTCTTTCTTTGTGTTCAATCTGTTAACTTGATTAATATGTGTCTCGATGTGTTTCTCCTTGGGTTTATCCTGTATGGAACTCTCTGCACTTCTCGGAGCTGCTTATTTCCTTTTCCATGCTGGGTAAGTTTTCAACTATAATATCTTCAAAAATTCTCTCATTGACTTTCTTTTTCTCTTCTTCCTCTGAGACCCCTATAACTTGAATGTTAGCATGTTTAATATTGTTCCAGAGGTCTCTGAAAGCTATCCTCAATTCTTTTCATTCCTTTCCCTTTATTTTGCTCTTCAGCAATTATTTCGACCATTCTGTCTTCCAGCTCACTCATCCATTCTTCTGCTTCAGTTAATCTACTATTAGTCCCCATAGGCACTTTATTGAATTTAATTGTATTTATTCTAAAAACAGCCTAAGAAGTGGGTGTTTTCATTCTCATTTTTAAAAGTGATGAAACAGAAATATTAGATATCTTGTCAAAGTCAATGTACTAGTGGTGAGACTCAGATTAGAAATCAGGTCTCCAGAGACTATGCTATCTTTAAAAATAGGGGAAAAGTGAATTTCATNTTAAAAATAAGGGAAAAGTGAATTTCATAGTATAGGATAGGATTAGCAAAAGCACATATATGGGGGGTGGGCATTGGCAGCTAATCTTTTTGGAATAAAAGCCAAAGACCTAGAATACAAGATTGAATAGCAGATTAAAGGGTATATAATCAGATTGCATAGCAGATTAAAGGGTATATACTTTTGTATAGGCTCTTAAAAACTGTTGGACACAAAACTAATAGTTCAGAGATATGCTTTGGAAAGCTAGTTCATCAGGTTATTTGGAAAACTGGTAAACATATGGAGTTGTGCAGACAACTCAGAAAGTCATCACAATAATTGAGTTAAGTAGTAATGAGGAATGGAATAAATTGGTGGTTTGGAAACAGAAAAAACAGAATGATATGGAGGGCACCAATCAAGAAAAACAAGTAATTTATTGATATTCAGTTGGATATGAATAATAAAAGTGAAGAAATAGCCAACCATTACTCCAATATGTTGGGAAGGGATAATTAGAAGAATGGTGATGCCATTAACAGGTGTACAAAAAGCAGGATGAAGAGCTGAATATGGGAGAAAATAATGAGTTCTGTTATGGACATGTTGAATTTGAAGAGAAAACAAATTGAAATAGCTGAAACTGTTAGAGTGAGCTGTCAGTGGGAATACATTCTTACTTTCTTTCATACTGATACAATTGTAACTAAGCTATGAGTGTAGCAATACAGTCCCCTAAGCCCCTTGGAATCATCTTACATAAATAAATTCCCCAAATATTACATGAGCAGAAATTATTTATGCCTCTTTTAGACTTCTATGCATGTACCTCAATGCTCTTTAGTCTTGAGAAGATGATGATCAGAGCCATCATGTTGAAGATGGTAGAGCTAATATTAATTGCTTATCTGTGTGAAATACCCTCTCTAGAATGATTCATAAAAAGGACAGAAACTTGTATAATTCTTAAATCACTGAATTGTTTTGATTTTTTTTTTAGTTCACCCTTACTGTTATCTAAAATTCATACTTTGGACTCATATTCTGTCCATAAGAGAAACCCAAACTATGTGGTATTATCTTAACAGTTAAGCTTGAAATCTGTCATCCTTGGATGTTGTGGTAAAATATTTGTAAGTCAGTTGCCTGTGATAAATTGGAAGGCAGGATGAGAGCTTACTAGGCCTAAAGCTTTAAGAGAAGTATTTGGAAAGAGTAAAAATTCCCTGTGTTGGCTGCTACATGATGCTTTTAACAAGATAAAACAGGGAAGAAAATTTAAGTCAATAATTAATAGATTTGTCAACAGAGGTTAAAAGAAAGCCAAACTTCTTTTGGAACCTTGGAGGTTTAGAAAAGCCTTTGTACATCAGATAGCAAGAAAAGGACTTTTATTGTTCAAATGTCTCTCATGAAGAATTTTCAAGTGAAAGGACCTAGCCCTGCTTCACAGAGCAGATTGAGATAGGGACTTCTCAGTCAAGCCTGTATTCAGATGACCTCAGTGGAAGCAATTAAGGTAAAGCAGAGGCATGGGAGCAAGGCAGCAAGGAAACATAAACCTGTGTGTTGTATCCAGAAAATAACATATGGGTGGAGCTGTTGGCATGTGAAGTTGATAGGAAACAAACCTGGGTTCTAAATATTTGAGGAAATTGTTTTGCTGAAGAAAACATGAGCTTAGTCTGGTAAAGTTTATGACTATTCAAGCCGTAAACTTCGGGCTTCCAAATTTGCCCAAATATCCCTCAGGGGAGACATAGTGCCTAGCAGTCATAACAGATATGACATATAAGGTAATAGTTTAAAACCCTATTCCTATCAGAGAATAAAGTCAATATCTACAGAAAACAATGGGTAAGGAAGTTCTTCAAGAAAGCAGAACTGAGGTTTAATGGAAGAACTTCCTCTAGCATTAGGGCACCGTTATACCCCCATATAAAGTTTATCATTGTTTTCACTGCCTACTCCTTCTTCTCTTACCTCTTTCCTTACTTCTCACAGAAATTTTACCCCAATAAATGTCTTGTGTGCCTGGTTCCACATTGGCATCTTTTTCCTGGAGAGCTGTATAATAATACCGACAATGGCCTAAGAAATCAGATTGTATGTGAGATGGGGCTCAAGGACTAGCCCACTCACTGCCTAGCTGTCAAGCGGAACTCCATCCCATGTGGATGTGGGGCATGGAAAGCCTGTTACTAGGTGATAGGCCAATGGCTAAAACTTTTAACCAGTATTGATCTGGTAAAAAGCCCTGGTGGATGGGAATGACCTTAATGGTGAGATGATTCAGGCATTTCAAAACTGTGGCTAGAACACTTTTGCAATGCCTGAGGGATTTCTAGAGGGACAACGAGTTGACTGGTTATTAATCAGTTGTATTGATGCAGAGGTATAATGAAAATAGGGCAGTTAAAAAGATTATATATAAGAGTCACAGGGCTCTAGGCCCTTATTTCATATAGTGGAAGAGTGGGCACAATGGAGAAGCAAGATCAGACCTTAATATAAGAGCTCCTTGTGTGCTCTGTCACTCCGTTGTGTCTGACTCTTTGTGACCCCATGGACTGCCAGAGAATTTTAAATGCTCAGTCCAGAGAGATCTGTTATGCTAAAGTCAGGACCTTGGATGAGAAAACCTCAGCCTCTTAAATACAGGATAGGGTTATCTGGGGGCTGCTACCCTGAGAAATTTGTGTTAGGATCCAGAGCTTGATGAGATAGCCAACCCCTCTCTAATAAGAGCTAGAATTTCCCTAATACAGGAATACACTATAGATTCCTCTTCTCTACAAGTCAGAGCTGGGGTTTCAGCTTCAGCATCATTCCCTCCAAAGAAATCCCAGGGCTGATCTCCTTCAGAATGGACTGGGTGGATCTCCTCACAGTCCAAGGGACTCTCAAGAGTCTTCTCCAACATCACAGTTCAAAAGTATCAATTCTTCTGTGCTCAGTTTTCTTTATAGTCCAACTCTCATATCCATACATGACTACTGGAAAAATCATAGCCTTGACTAGATGGGCCTTTGTGGACAAAGTAATGTATCTGCTATTTAATATGCTGTCTAGGTTGGTCATAACTTTCCTTCCAAGGAGTAAGCATCTTTTAATTAAATTTTAATCTAAGAAAAAGACTCAGGGTAGAATTAATGGCAAGCTCTAGTGGGAGAACTACAGTGTGGGTTCTACTTCCAGAGCAGAACCATGCTACCTGCAGCAGAGAGTTATACACTTTCTAATAGTTTCTGGAAAATCTCTGTGCCCTACTGAAACAGACTATTTGGCCCTAGAGTACTACATAACCCTCATTTCAGCCCTCCTGACCATTAACAGAGTTTTCCTGAAATTAAGTCATAAGAAGCAGTTTGGTCCAGCATCAGTCCACCATAAGAATAAAATAAAGTTGTGGCCATCCCCCCCCAACCCCAGTCTCACAGCAGGAATTTTTGTTTCTTGTTCTGACAGTTCTAAGCTATGCAGTTTTAGTGATTCTGATGTGTGAAGGAAGCACTCTTGCCAGGGAACACAACAGCACTCTTGCCAGGAACGCATCAAAGATATCACTGAAACGTAAGATATGACTGCTTTTTGTGTTCTTTGTGTATAAGAAGTGATTGCTTCTAATAAACAGGAGGAGGGAGTGTTGCTCATACATAAAGGATGTAAGGAATAATACATGTGGGGCTTGCATGATCCAATTGGACATCTCTTTATTCTCACACACCAATTGTAACTACACATGCCAGTTATGACTCTCATGCTAGTTTTAACTGTATCACATGCAACCTCAGAAGAATATTATCAAAAGTCCAACCACTTAAGAATAAAGGTTTGAGTCATAGCATTTGACAAGACCTGTAATGATGATAGTTGAGAGAGGAATCTAGAATGGATAGTGGAGGAAGGGGAAGATGAGAAATCTCTACCCATCACTACCCTGAAATCAACTGAACCAATGGGTGTTAGCTCATCCTACTAACTTCCCTCTTCTAAATTTACGCTCAGGTGGAGAGGTTCACAAGAAGCATAAAGGAGCTCCTCCTAACCATGTATAGATGTGTGGATCATTGCAGAGCAAAGGGTGGATTATGCAAATCAGTGAAGCTGCATTGCTAAGATTTCTAGGACAGTCGTCAACAAAGACATTTGTCTGGTAGTAGTCTCCATCTGACACAACTTTGCATCTTCTGCAGGGTTAAAACTGAGTAATGTTCTCCCAAAGGATGGTTCTAACCAGTGTCTGAGAATGCTTGGGAGACCACAGCTAGGTCATTTCACAACTTCCTTAGGTAGAGATATATGCTTCTTCTCGTCTTCTGTTATATTAATACCTTCTAGCTTCCTGTTGTGAAGTGAAGTGAAGTTGCTTAGTCATGTCCGACTCTTTGCGAGCCCGTGGACTGTAGCCCACCAGGCTCCTCTGTCCATGGGATTCTCCAGGCAAGAGTACTGGAGTGGGTTGCCATTTCCTTCTCCAGGGGATCGTCCCGACCCAGGGATCGAACCTAGGTCTCCCGCATCATAGGCAGACGCTTTAACCTCTGAGCCACCAGGGAAGGTTCCTGTTACTATACCCAAAGCAACACTCTAGCAAATATGGGAAAGACATAGGTATAAAAAATAACTACTGTTAGCATTTTGATATGTTTTATCAGTAGTTTCATTTTGATGTAATTTTCTCTACTTTTTTTGGTCTCCTTATGAATATGTACACAAATATTAAATGAAAAATTTCAACTGACATCTATGGTTTTGTGGTACACAGATTTTCACCCTAACCCTAACTGCAGATAGTGAATGTTTGCTGCTGCTGCTGCTAAGTTGCTTCAGTCGTGTCCAACTCTGTGCGACCCCATAGACGGCAGCCCAGCAGGCTCCCCTGTCTCTGGGATTCTCCAGGCAAGAACACTGGAGTGGGTTGCCATTTCCTTTTCCAATGCATGAAAGTGAAAAGTGAAAGGGAAGTCACTCAGTTGTGTCCAACCCTCAGCGACCACATGGACTGCAGCCTTCCAGGCTCCTCCATCCATGGGATTTTCCAGGCAAGAGTACTGGAGTGGGGTGCCATTGCTTTCTCCGAGTGAATGTTTAGCTGTTATGTATTCTTTGTCTTTAAGTCTTTTTAAGTTATTGAAGAACTTGTGATTATTGCTTTTGATAAGAAGCAACTAACTTTGAAAGTAATATAAGTTATTAGAAAAGAGAGGGAAAGATATGTTAAGACTATAAAACAAACTGGAAAATTGTACAGATTGGAAAAGAGCAAACAATGTCCTGACATTTAGTGTTGGTGCCTTGAGGAGGAAAGACATGAAAGGTGATAGCCATATAATATACCTCAGTTCAATTCAGTCATTCAGTTGTGTCCAAGTCTTTGTGACCTCATGGACTGCAGCACACCAGGCTTCCCTGCCCATCACTAACTCACAGGGCTTACTCAAACTCATGTCCATCGAGTCTGTGATGCCATCCAACCATCTCATCCTCTGTTGTCCCCTTCTCTTCCCACCTTCAATCTTTCCCAGCATCAAGGTCTTTTCCAATGAAGAGAAATCAGTTGGTCAAAGTATTTGAGTTTCAGCTTCACCTTCCAATGAAAATTCAGGACTGATTTCCTTTAGGATGTACTGGTTTGATCTCCTTGCAGTCCAAGGGACTCTCAAGAGTCTTCTCCAACACCCCAGTTCAAAAATATCAATTCTCCCACACTTTTTTAATAGTCCACCCCCATACATGACTACTGGAGAAACCATAGCTTTGACAAGACGGACCTTTGTTGGTAAAGTAATGTCTCTGCTTTTTAATATGCCATCTAGGTTGGTCATAGTTTTTCTTCCAGTTCAGTTCAGTTCAGTTCAGTCACTCAGTCGTGTCCGACTCTTTGCAACCCCATGAATCGCAGCACGCCAGGCCTCCCTGTCCATCACCATCTCCCGGAGTTCACTCAGAGTTCACTCGGAGTTCACTCACTTCCATTGAGTCCGTAACGCCATCCAGCCATCTCATCCTCTGTCGTCCCCTTCTCCTCCTGCCCCCAACCCCTCCCAGCATCAGAGTCTTTTCCAATGAGTCAACTCTTCCCATGAGGTTGCCAAAATACTGGAGTTTCAGCTTTAGCATCATTCCTTCCAAAGAAATCTCAGGGCTGATCTCCTTCAGAATGGACTGGTTGGATCTCCTTGCAGTCCAAGGGACTCTCAAGAATCTTCTCCAACACCACAGTTCAAAAGCATCAATTCTTTGGCGCTCAGCCTTCTTCACAGTCCAACTCTCACATCCATACATGACCACAGGAAAAACCATAGCCTTGACTAGACGGACCTTTGTTGGCAAAGTAATGTCTCTGCTTTTGAATATACTATCTAGGTTGGTCATAACTTTTCTTCCAAGGAGCAAGCGTATTTTAATTTCATGGCTGCACTCACTATCTGCAGTGGTTTTGGAGCTCCCCCAAATAAAGTCTCTCACTGTTTCATTTGTTTTCCCACCAATTTGCTGTGAAGTGATGGGACTGGATGCCATGATCTTAGTTTTTTAATGTTGAGTTTTAAGCCAACTTTTCCACTCTCCTCTTTGCCTTTCATCAAGATGCTCTTTAGTTCCTTTTCACTTTCTGCCAAAAGTGTGGTGTCATCTGTTTATCTGAGATTATTGATGTTTCTCCTGGCAATCTTGATTCCAGCTTGTGCTTCATCCAGTCCAGCATTTCTCATGATGTACTCTGCATATAAGTCAAATAAGCAGGGTGACATTATGCAGCCTCGACGTGTTCCTTTCCAAATTTGGAACCAGTCTGTTGTCCCATGTCTGGTTCTAACTGTTGCTTCTCGACTTGCATATAGATTTCTCAGGAGGCAGGTTACATGGTCTGGTATTCCCATCTCTTGAAGAGTTTTCCATAGTTTGTTGTGATCCACACAGTCAAAGGCTTTGGTGTAGTCAATAAAGCAGAAGTAGATGTTTTTCTGGAACTCTCTTGCTTTTTCAATGATCCAGTGGATGTTGGCAATTTGATCTCTGGTTCCTCTCCCTTTTCTAAATCCAGCTGGAACATCTGGAAGTTCTCAGTTCACATACTGTTGAAGCCTAGCTTGGAGGAGTTTGAGCATTAATTTGCTAGCATGTGAGAAGAGTTCAGACATGTGGTAGTTTGAGCATTTTTTGGCATTGCCATTCTTTGGGTTTGGAATGAAAACTGACCTTTTCTGGTCCTGTGGCCACTGCTGAGTTTTCCAGGTTTGCTGCATATTGAGTGCAGCACTTTCACAGCATCATCTTTTAGGATTTGAAAGAGCTCACCTGGAATTCTATCATCTCCTCTAGCTTTGTTCATAGTGCTGCTTCCTAAGACCCACTTGACTTCTTATTCCAGAATGTCTGGCTCTAGATGAGTGATCACACCATCATGGTTATCTGGGTCATGAAGATCTTTTTTGTATACTTCTGTGTATTCTTGCCATCTCTTCTTAATATCTCCTGCTTCTTGTAGGTCCCTACCATTTCTGTCCTTTATAGTGTCCATAATATACCTAGGAATGCTCAACTGTATACCACACCGTTCCTGACCTTGGGAAAGTTTCTTATTTCAAACATATCATCCAGAGCACTCTGGTCTTTTAGACAGTCCAAGTTTTGAAACTGAGTGTGCCCGTGGTGGTCATAATGGACAAGAAGCTAGAAGGCCTTCCTCATTCACACAAGTACCGGGATTTTATGCCCACTCTAATCTTTAACCTAAACCTGTCATGCTACCTCCTAAACCAAGGTTCCTCTTTAGAGACCTCCACCTACCTCCACTCTGTTCCCATTCCTTCATAATTTTTTACTGTTATTTCTACAGTTCTGTAAGTTACATTTCTCTTAACCACTTCACAACTCTTCACAAGTAAATTGTATGGTGAGGATTTTTACTACTAAACAAAAGATATGATATATAAATTCATGTATAAATTCAATAAATATATTAAGTATATTATTATTTTAAGTCTACTAGATTTATAGAATTGTGTATATTGGATGGAGGTAGTGGTGGGGTGGAAAGATTAAGCTCATTATTCTCACAGCATAACTCTCAGACTGATGTTCCTTTTAGCTAAAGTAAGAGAGTCATTGTCGAAAGCAGCGGCTTATTGGAGTTGCATAAAATGATCAAAGAACCAGAGGTGAACAGTGGCCTTCCTCCTGGGACAGTACTTGGGCAGCACATGCAGTCCTGGTTCAGTTGGTGTGTTGGCTGAGCACAAAGATGCTCTGATCCCATGCTGGGGGAGAATAGCTCTCTGTCCTCTGGGAACACTGTACACACCATCGCTAAGACTTTACCAAACTAAGGCACACATGAAATTCAGCCCAATTGCCCAATCACAGAATCAGCAGATAGAGATGAAAAGAACAAGGGTTGACATTAGGTGAACCTAAGCAGAATAACTGCCTATGAAGCCTTGAACATGCTACCTAACCATGCACTCTCAATTTCAACATATTAATTTGTAAATTAAGAGTAGTCACATTTGCACTGAGGGATTGAATACTTGGGAAAGTAAAAAACACAAAGATAATGTGCCATGTGCAATTCATAGTATATAGATAATAAATATTATTCAGAATTAAGTGATGGCCTTCTTTAAAAATATAATAGTGATGATAACATTTTGAAAATTGACTATATGATAGATATTGTGGTGAGTACTTTACAAGTCACATAAATTCCATGGGCTAAGTGCTGTTATTGCATTGATTTCAAAGATTAGGAATTTGAAGCACAAAAGGAGTTAAATAATATTCCTGGCATCCCAAAGCTAATAACTTCAAATCCAGGTATTCCACCTCTAGAGCTTATGCTATTAAATATCATGTTAGATGGCTGCAGTCTATGGGGTCACACAGAGTCGGACACGACTGAAGTGACTTAGCAGCAGCAGCAGTAATGACTCCTTTCTTCACAAAAAAAGTAGAAAGGGGTTCATTTATCGAAGGACCTTAAACCCATAGAAAGACATTATTATTCTTGATCTTAAATTTAACATTCAATGGAAGCTCTTCCTTTGAAGCCCAAAGGGGTTGAAATGCACTTTGAATTTGGAACTGTAAGACCTGTGAACACTTTCTAATTTTGGCATTTACTGTAAATCACTTTGCATATTTGACTTTCTTCATATGTGAATGGAAGTAATCACCATTTTGTTGAGAGGTATCAGTGAGGAAATAGATGTGAAAGCACCTTATAAATGCAAATAGCTCACAAATGTTAGTTGTCATTAGTCACAGTACATTATTTTTAAAAGCCTAAAATTGAAATAAGAATTATAATACTTTTCTCTCTGTTCTATTTGAAAAATAAAGCAAATTATTTTATTCCACTTCAATGTAACATACAACCAATTTAAAATATTTTTTAATATCTAAATTACTAGAATGTTTTAAATATTAAGATATTCATGTGGATGAAAACAAGAATGACACCATACAGTAATGCATTTTTCTTTATTTTTATAGGATGTTTCATATGGTAGAATGAAAAACAATAGGTGTCCAGTATTCTGGAGGATTCCATTATGGGCTTGCCTAGGCAATTCACAAGGATATATTTCAGGTTATGCCTCATATTCTTTTGGAGTAAGTAGAAATGGGAAAGATGTGAAACAGAAGTTAAACCTTTTGAAAAGAAACTTGATCATCATCACTATAAACAAGAATGTGTAAATTTTATTTATTCATTTTTAATTGATTTTTGTCAATGAGGTTATGCATGTCCTACTGTACTAGGTGTTGAAGATGCATTAAAAAAATTCAGTCTGGTTGAAAATGCAAGATATATAATCGTGATATAAATAGCATCATAGAAGAGTATATTATTAATTGACAAAATAGGTGATATAGCTAGCAACTACTAAGACAGTTCATAGAAAGGAGAAATTGATGCAAACAAGACATTCTGGGAAGTCTTACAGGAGTGAAAACAAAGAAAGGAGGTTGGGAATGTCTTTGACCTTGCAGTTTTTTGACAGAAACGTGTGGGACTAATGATCAGGAATATCCAGCCAAATGATTGAAAAGGTTGACTATACAGAGCTTTGAACGTAGGCTGAAGAGTTTGAAATGTATTTTGAGTGCCTGGAGTGTGGAGGAAAAGAAGTCCTCTGTCCACTCAAAAAGCAACCTTCAATAATAGAAGGTAACTCTTTACTGAACTCTAGACCCCAAACATGTAAGTTACAAAAAAAGTTCACCTTTAAGTATCAGAAAAACAAGTGACAGTGGCTCTATACATATAGGCAAGTGTTTTTGCTTGCTTGTTTTTCATGTAACAAAATAGACACAAGGAGACATAGGCAGTCAGGGTTGGTATGAAGATACAATGATGCCACCAGGAGTTGGCTGTGTCTTACTGTTCCACTATCTTTGCCATGAGGTTTTGTCCTTAGGATGGCAAGATAATAGCCATGATACCAGAAAAAAAGGGCAAATAAAATGACTAAATACACGTGCAATGAGAATCTGCCACTTTAAAAAATGCCTTTTTCCTGGAAATTCTACCCACTTAATCATTACGACTGTTTCTGTTGTTTCCCCATCTATTTGCCATGAAGTGATGGGACCGGAAACAATGACAGACTTTATTTTCTTGGGCTCCAAAATCACTGTGGATGATGACTGCAGCCATGAAATTAAAAGATGCTTGCTCCTTGGAAGAAAAGCTATGACCAACCTAGATAGCATATTAAAAAGCAGAGACATTACTTTGCCAACAAAGGTCCATCTAGTCAAAGCTATGGTTTTTCCACCCACAAAGACTGAGCCAGAACTGTGTATGAGTGTCTCTTGTGGAGGTATAGGTCAGCAATGGCCTGCCACAGGGGCTCTGGGTACAACAGACCTGGGTATGGCATAAGCCCTCTTGGAGGAGGTCGCCATTAACCCCATCAGAGAACCACTA
This sequence comes from Redunca redunca, assembly GCA_006410935.1. Lineage (NCBI taxonomy): Eukaryota > Metazoa > Chordata > Mammalia > Artiodactyla > Bovidae > Redunca > Redunca redunca. The sequence continues at coordinate 27,895 of SJYQ01032658.1, forward strand.
GAACTTATACAGGCCTGGAAAACAGACTCTTGGAGGGTACAAACAAAACCTTGTATGCACCAGGACCCAGGAGAAAGGAATAGTGACCCCACGTGAAACTGACCCAGACTTGCCTATGAGTATCCAGGAGTGTCTAGAGGAGGTGTGGGTATAGTGGTGGCCTGCTGAAGGAATGGGGGCACTCCGTGCAGCAGTGTGTGCATGGGAGCTTTTGAAGGAGGTCTCTGTTATCTTCATTACCTCCACTACAGTGTGGCCTTAGGTCAAGGGGGCCAACAAGGAGGGAACAAAGCCCCGCCCTTCAACAGAAAATGGGATTAAAGATTTACTGAACATGGGCCTGCCCATCAGGACCAGTTTGCCCTCAGTCAGTCTTTCCCATCAGGAAGCTGCCATAAGCCTCTTATCCTTCTCCATCAGAGGGCAGATAGAATGAAAACCACAGTCACAGAACACTAACCAAAGGGATCACATGGACCACAGCCTTGTCTAACTCAATGAAACTATGAGTTATGCTGTGTAGGGCAACCCAAGATGGACAGGTCATGGCGTAGAGTTCTGCCAAAACATGGTCCACTGGAGAAGGGAATGGCAAACCATTTCAGTCTCCTTGCCTTGAGACCCCATAAACAGTATGAAAAGGCAAAAAGGTATGATACTGAAAGATGAACTCCCCAGGTCAGTAGGTACCCACCATGCTACTGGAAAAGAGTAGAAAAGTAACCCCAGAAATAATGAAGAGATGGAGCCAAAGTAAAAACAACACCCAGTTGTGGATGGGACTGGTGATGGAAGTAAAGTCTGATGCTGTGAAGAACAATATTGCAAAGGAACCTGGAATGTTAGGTCTGTGAATCAAGGCAAATTGGAAGTGGTCAAACAAGAGATGGCAAGAGTGAACATTGACATTCTAGGAATCAGAGAACTAAAATGGACTGGAATGGGTGAATTTAACTCAGATGACCGTTATATCTACTACTGTGGGCAAGAATCCCTCAGAAGAAATGGAGTAGCCATCATGGTCAACAAAAGAGTCCGAAATGCAGTACTTGGATGCAATCTCAAAAACAACAGAATGATCTCTGTTCGTTTCCAAGGCAAACCATTCAATATTACAGTAATCCAAGTGTAGGCCCCAACCAGTAATGCTGAAGAAGCTGAAGTTGAACGGTTCTATGAAGACCTACAAGACCTTTTAGGACTAACACGCAAAAAGGAGGTCCTTTTCATTATAGGGGACTGGAATGCAAAAGTAGGAAGTCAAGAAACACCTGGAGTAACAGGCAAATTTCACCTTGGAGTACAAAACAAAGCAGGACGAAGGCTAACAGAGTTTTCCAAAGAGAACGCACTGGTCATAGCAAACACCCTCTTCCAACAACACAAGAGAAGACTCTACACATGGACATCGCCAGATGGTCGACACCGAAATCAGATTGATTATATTCTTTGCAGCCAAAGATGGAGAAGCTCTATACAGTCAGCAAAAACAAGACTGAGAGCTGACTGTGGCTCAGATCATGAACTCCTTATTGCCAAAGTCAAACTTAAATTGAAGAAAGTATGGAAAACCATTAGACCATTCAAGTATGACCTAAATCAAATCCCTTATGATTATACATTGGAAGTGACAAATAGATTCAAGGGATTAGATATGATAGGCAGATAGCCTGAATAATTATGGACAGAGGTTCATGACACTGTACAGCAAGCAGTGATTAAGACCTTCCCAAAGAAAACAAAATGCAAAAAGGCAAAGTGGTTGTCTGAGGAGGCCTTACAAATAGCTGAGAAAATAAGAGAAGCTTAAGCCAAAGGAGAAAAGGAAAGATATACTTATTTGAATGCAGAGTTCCAAAGAATAGCAAGAAGGGATAAGAAAGCCTTCCTCAGTGATCAATGCAAAGAAATAGAGGAAAACAATAGAATGGGAAAGACTAGAGATCTCTTCAAGAAAATTAGAGATACCAAGAGAACATTTCATGCAAAGATGGGCTCAGTAAAGGACAGAGATGATATGAACTAACAGAAACAGAAGATATTAAGAAGAGGTGGCAAGAATATACAGAACTATAAAAGAAATATCTTCATGACCCAGATAATCATGATGGTGTGATCACTCACCTGGAACCAGACATCCTCGAGTCCAAAGTCAAGTGAGACTTGAGAAGCATCATTATGAACAAAGCTGGTGGAGGTGATGGAATTCCAGTTGAGCTATTTCTAATCCTAAAAGATGATGCTGTAAAAGTGCTGCACTCAATTTGCCAGCAATTGTGGAAAACTCAGCAGTGGCCACAGGGCTGGAAAATGTCAGTTTTCATTCCAAACCCAAAGAAAGGAAATGTCAAAGAATGTTCAAACTACAGCACAGTTGGACTCATCTCACAGACTAGTAAAGTAATGCTCAAAATTCACCAAGCCAGGCTTCAACAGTACATGAACTGTGAACTTCCAGATGTTCAAGCTGGATTTAGAAAAGGCAGATAAACCAGAGATCAAATTGCCAACATCTGCTGGATCATTGAAAAAGCAAGAGAGTTGCAGAAAAACAGCTACTTCTTCTTTATTGACTACACCAAAACCTTTGACTGTGTGAATCATAAACTGTGGAAAATTCTTAAAGTGATGGGAATACCAGAGCACCTGACTCATCTCCTGAGAAATCTGTATGCAGGTCAGGAAGCAATAAAGTAAGCCAGAAAGAAAAACACCAATACAGTATACTAACGCATATATATGGAATTTAGAATGATAGGGATGATGACCCTGTATGTGAGACAACAAAAGAGACTCAGATCTATAGAGTGAACTGTTGGACTCTGGGGGAGGGAGGGAGGGAGAGGGTGGGATGAGATGGGAGAATGA
>SJYQ01032658.1:31143-52197 GCA_006410935.1 Redunca redunca
TTTAAAAAAAAAAAAAAAAAAGAACTGAACATGGAACAACAAACTGGTTCCAAATCAGGAAGGGAGTACTTCAAGGCTATATGTTGTCACCCTGCTTATTTAACTTTTATGCAGCGTACATCATGCACAATGCCGGACTGGATGAAGCACAAGCTGAAATCAAGATTGCTAGGAAAAATATCAATAACCTCAGATATGCAGATGACACCACCCTATGGCAGAAAGCAAAGAAGAACTAAAGAATCTCTTGATGAAAGTGAAAGAGGAGAGTGAAAATGTTAGCTTAGAAAAACTCAACATTCAGAAAACTAAGATCATGGCATCCAGTTCCATCACTTTATGGCAAATAGATGGGGAAACAGTGGAAACAGTGGCTGCCTTTATTTTGGGGGGCTCCAAAATCACTGCAGATGGTGACTGCAGCCATGAATCCTTGCTCCTCACAAGAAAGGCTATGACTAACATAAATGGCATATTAAAAAGCAGAGACATTACTTTACCAACAAAGGTCCATCTAGTCAAAGCTATGGTTTTTCCATTAGTCATGCATGGATGTAAGAGCTGGACTACAAAGAAAGCTGAGTGCCGAAGAATTGATGCTGTTGAATTGTGGTTTTAGAGAAGAATCCCTCTTGAGACTCTCTTGAGAGTCCCTTGGACTGAGAGAAGATCCAACCAGTCCATCCTAAAGGAAAGCAGTCCTAAATATTAATTGGAAGGACTGATGCTGAAGCTGAAACTTCAATACTTTGGCCACCTGATATGAAGAACCAACTCATTGGAAAAGACCCTGATGCTGGGAAAGATTGAAGGCCAGAGGAGAAGGGGATGACAGAGGATGAGATGGTTGGGTGACATCACTGATGCAAAGGACTTGAGTTTGAGTAAGCTCTGGGTGTTGGTGATGGACAGGGAGGCCTGGTGTGCTGCAGTCCATGGGGTCACAAAGAGTCAGACATGACTGAGCGACTGAACTGAACTGAATCATCACTACTCACAGTAATTGCCTAGAATGAGGTTACAATGCCAGTCCTAATTGTAGGTTCAGCTGGAAAATGACAGTTTTAGCTGTACATATTGCTGTCAAAGCAAAATTTTAGGCTGTTTGTAAGAAAGCAGAGAAGAATGGTTCTATATACATGTATATATTATATGGCTATCTTTTCATTGGGTCGTGGATGTTCAGATCAAAAGGCAGTGATGAAAATATTAAATATTTTCTTAATATCTCTTTTAAAGGTGTGTTTGTTTTATATGGCAACTCTTATATAGGTAAGCAAAAATAAGCCTAAGTGGAATTTTTTCTAGTTCTATCAGCTGAATAGTTTTTGGATATTCCCTCCCTACAGATTCTGATACTACCATTAGCTGTCTAACTTTTCTTTTTACTTGTCTTTTTCTGACACTTCAAAAGCTGTGTTATGGGAAACGGTGGAATAGCTGCATTAAGAGATGCCTGTCAGATACTGTTTTTAACCAATAGTTCATAATTTCTGAGGTTTTAACTTTTTATTTTCTCTTTGATCTGAACAGAGTATTTTAAACCTGGTTTATGGGTATTTGTTTTAATGTGAATTCTTATTTCTAGCTTTATTGCCTCTTGCCTAATTTGTTTTTAGTTTGCTTTTCCCTCCTTGAAGATATTTCCAAGTATGTTTTCTCTACTCTTAAACATAGTAAGCCTAATTATTTTATAACAACTAAATTTTTATAGGTCCACTATCTCAAGTCTTTGTGAGTTGGTTTTTTGATGGCTCTTATTTCTGTTGGTTCTTGGTCCTTACATGCTACCCTCTGAGTGATTCTGGTAATACATGTGCAGACCACAAATCTACATGAGAGCTGTTTTACTTTCAATTCACTCTGAAGTTGGAACCCTTTGGAAGTTATATCAGACCTTGGCTAGTTTGAAGGGGATTGGTTTGCTTGGGCTAACTTTGACTTTTGTACTCTTCCCTGAAAATACGTCAAAAGTCATGTTGCAAATTCCCTCATAGAAAAAGTGGCTTAGAAAACTAGGCTTCCTCTTTTCAGCTTCCAGATTTGGGCAAAACCATTCCTTCCTGTATCATTAGTGTGTTTATATTTTAAGATATATTTTATTTATTTTATTGTTTTTTCCAGTTGCCTTCAGTGAGATGGTTGGCTCAAATTGCATAGACCACATATTTTGTGTTCTTAGTCATGGCCAGCTCTTTGTGACCCCATGGACTGCAGCCCATCAGATTCCTCTGTCCATGGAATACTGGAGTGGGTTGCCATTCCTACTCTAGAGATCTTCCAACCCTGAGACTGAACCCATGTCTCCCATGTCTTCTTCATTACAGGCAGATTCTTTACCCCCGGGAAGCCCAGACCACCTTTACTAGAAGTTAAAATCCTACTTCTCTATTACAAATCCTTCCTTTTCTCCCTCTCTTCCTCTATTTCTCATCTCCTCCAACCTATCCTTTTTTCTTTTGCCCTTGCTTCTTATTTTTGAAAAATGTTGATTTCACACCTTGTTGATTTCAGTTACTTCTTATGTTACTGTTTATCTGACATAATTTCTTTTGTTTTTAACATCTTTTTGACTTTGTGTTTGCACTTGTAAGTAGCATATGGATTGTTATTCTTTAACTCGATATGGCTATATTTTTCTTTAAGAGGTTTATAATTTTATATTTAATGCCATAATACTCTGCTGTGTTTGAAGGCAGAGATAATTCTTCATTCTTAGCTATGTGTTCTTCAGCAAATTAATTAGCCCTATTCACTCTCATTTTCATCATCTCTTTAGTAATCATTATAAAAGTACTTTCTTCATAGGATTTCTTTGAGAATTGAACAAATAATATATATAAATATTTTTAAATCAACATATTTAACCTGTTATTGTGGTTATCATTTTTAATAATTATAAGAAAGATTAACTCCTNTGAATTCTACTGTGTGGATAGATGATAACTTATTTAACTATTTGCCTATTTAAAGATATTCAGGCTGATTCTAGCCTTTTCCTTATACAAAGTACATTTCAATAGATAATTTTGTACATCTGGCATTTCTCACATATGCAAACTAATTTTAGATAAAATCCTTACAAATGAAACCACTTCATCATGGGAATTTCATACTTGGAATTTTGATTAAATTTGTGAAATTGCCCTTCATAAGGATCATATCAATCTACACAGTTACTAGCAATGTATTTATAAGAATGCCTATTTCTCCACATTTTTGTTAGCAGAGTATTATCAAATATTTTAATCTCTGCCTGTCTGAGGTTAAAAAATGGCATCTGAATATAGTTTTATTTAAATTTATGACTCGATGTCAAAAAAGTGATTGAAACAGTATCTTTTGACTCTATTTTTATGCAAGCCAAAATTCAACTCTGCTTGCCCCCTCTACCACTGAGATCATTACTTAAAATAGCCCACTCTCACTTATTCACAGTATATCTGCTCTTTGATTTATAGGACCTACAGTCTTTAGATCATGCCATTTTCTCTTATCCATCAACCCTTTCCTGACCCTACTTTTCTACCTATCTAGCTTAGACTCCTTCAAGTAATTTAATCACTTGCCATATTGTGCTTCTACTGTATCTACGTCACAAACTCAAAACTTGAGATTAGACAACCATCCATCTCCATGTGAGACTTGGCAATAGGACAACTAATGCCACATTATTAGACACAGCTGTCCAGCCCAATCGAGGCCCTCAAGGCCAGCAATAGTTTATTCAATTGCCTCATTCTTTTGTTTCAGACTATCTCAAACATTTTCCATTTTTGTCAGACCTAGGACAATCCTCACCAATACTATTTATTTTACATAAAAGACACCACCTTTCATCTTGCAGATCAAGGAGAAACTTTCATTCAGAAAGTCTCTCAACTTTATATCATCAAGTCTATACAGACCTCATCCACATCCTCTTCACTTCCATCCTAACAGTAAGGAGGACTATCAATGTCTCTTATGTAAGATTTGCTTCTTTATCTTTGCTCTTAAACATTTGATTTCTTGCCTTCTCAAGAAAATTGCACTACTGAGTATTTCCTTTGTCAAGTCAACTTCTCTATATTCATCTTTTACATCAATATTTACACATGTATCAGCCATTGTTACCCAATAAACAAAGAAACTGCTGCTCTTAACTCCTGCCTTTCCCTCTAGGATTTGACATCTGAAAAGGGTTTTCAAGGTAAGCTATGATGTTTCTGTTTGCCTATTTATTTTCTTTCCCATCCCCACCTCATTAATCTACTTCAATTTTACCACCACCCACATCTTCATAGGAATTTCTTTTCTAAGTTTGCAACAACTTACTTGTGCTAATTGAAAGAATACTTTTTGTTTGTTTCTATCTCACTTGACCTCAACTACATTTGACACTTTTGATTGCTTCCTCCTTTTTGAAAATTCCCTCTAGATTTCTATGACACTCATTCTTCTAGCATTCTTCCCTCCTTCCTGCATGTTCCTTCTCAGTCCTACTTTTCCTCACCACTTTCTCTGATCATTCTTTAAGCACATAGCTTCTCCTCAGCACTTTTCCTTAGGCCCTTCTATCTTCTCACATTTTACTTCTGAAATACAAAGGAAGGCCAGCTCAACCTGCCCCAAGTTGGACTCTTGACTCATCTCCCCTCCTCTTCAGTGTTTCCTTTCTCACTCACTCACTCAGTCATGTCTGACTCATTCGTGACACTCAGTCGTGTCTGACTCGTCTGTGATTCTATGGACTGTAGCCTGCCAGGCCTCTCAGCCCTCAGGAGACTCCTGGAAAGAATACTGGAGTGGGGTGCCATTTCCTCCTTCAGGGGATCTTCCTGACCAAAGGATTGAACCCAAGTCTCTTAGGCTCCTGCATTGGCAGGCAGATTCTTTACCATTAGCACCACCTGGGAAGCCCTCAGTGCTTCCTATCTCAATTAAAAAAAGAAGAAGGAAAAAAAAAACAAAACAAACTACCATCTATTACTACCTGAAAGTTCAAGCCAGAATGTTGATAAGCACCACCAAATTCTGACAAAGTCTACCTTTAAAATACCTCTTAGATCTAGCTACTTATATCCACTAAGTCATGTCTGACTCTTTTGAGACACCATGGACTGTAACCTACTGGGCTCCACTTTCCTTGGGATTTCCCAGGCAAGAATACTGGAGTGGATTGCTATTTCCTTCTCCAGAGGATCTTCCTGACCCAGGGATCAAACTCATGTCTCCTGCATTGGCGGGTAGATTCTTCACTGCTGAGCCACCATGGAAGCCCTCATCAATATATTGGAACTTTTCAAAATTCCCTTTTGTAGTCTAGTTCTGGTTTTCCCCAACTGAATTTATAACCTCAGGCCCTTGGATATTGCCAGCAGTTTACCATTGTTTTTATAATGCCCTAAGGGAAACCTCATCCCTCCAACTATGAGCTGAGGTTGGAGTCAGACAAATGCCACAAACGCCACTGTCTTATCAAGGTTTAGTAGATTCTTGGATAGACAATTTTGTTTCATTCTGTAGAATAATTGACAGAGTTGTAAAGTGGGCTTCCCTGGTGCCTTAACAGTAAACAACTTGCCTGCAATGCAGGAGATGTGGGAGACAGGGATTCGGTTCCTGGGTCAGGATGATCCCCTGGAGGAAGAAATGGCAACCACTCCAGTAATCCCGTGGACAGAAAAGGCTGGAAGGCTGCAACCCACAGGATTGGAAAGAGTTGGACACAACTGAGCAACTGAACACAAAGTGGTTCATTTAAGTTGTTTTGTTTGTATTTTCCTTGTTTTAGAGTTGTGGAGTATTCCACTGAGGTCTTCATTCTGACATTTAAAAGATGATTTGCCTGTATTTGTTTTTAATGCTTGTATATGTGATTAGATTTGAAGTCTCCTTTCTCCCTTAGACTCCCTTCCCTATTCCTTCCTCTCTTCCTCCCTCCCTACCTGCCTGCCAGAAATACAGTGTTTACCATATGACAGATGCTAATTTAGGTGCTAGAAGCATAATAGTTAAAACACACACACATACACACACACACACACACACACACACACACCCCTTACCAGGTCCTTGGCCATTGTATTTTTCAATGATTTATCACCTCTGTGGAGCATAGGGTTTTGGCATACAGTAAATGCTAAATAAATTACTGATAAAGGCCACTTTTCCTCAGGTCCTGTTTTACGTATTTTTTTCCCCTACTGACAACAAATCACTTCAGGATGCAATGAGCTGCCATGCATGTCCCTCTAATTTCTGGTGTCAAAGAGCTGTGTTGTTGTTATTTAGCTGTTAAGTCATGTGGATTTTTCAACTTCATGGATTGTAGCCCACTAGGATCCTCCATCCATGGGATTTCCCAGGCAAGAATACTGGAGCGGGTTGTCATTCTTTCTGCAGGGGATCTTCCCAACCCAGCGATCAAACCCATGTCTCCTGCTTGGCAGGCAGATTCTTACTATTGAAAAAAGATGTAGGACACATAAAAATCTACTTCTACAAAGTACTTCTCAATTTATCCCCTAAATCTGACAACTAATTTATATTTGCCAAGAAAGAAACTTCTACTAGATTTGTTAGTTTGATATATCTTTGAATATTTTAAAGAGAATCTTCTGTATAGAAATGCCAGAGTTTTCTGTAAAGACACTCTATTTAATAAGTGGTGCTGCGAAAACTGGACAGCTACATGTGAAAGAATGAAATTAGAACACCGCTATCACTATACACAAAAGTAAACTAAAAATGGATTAAAAACCTAAATGTAAGGCTAGATGCTATAAAACTGTTGTAAGAAAGCATAGGCAGAACACTTTTTAACATAAATCATAGGGGGATCATTTTTGACCCACCTCCTAGAATAATGAAAATAAAAATAATCAAATGGGATCTAATTAAACTTAAAAGCTTTCTCACAACAAAGGTAACTATAAACAAAACAAAAACACAAACTCCAGAATGGGAGAAAATATTTGCAAATGAAGCAACCCACAAGGGATTAATCCCCCAAATATACAAACAGGTCGTGCAGCCCAATATCAAAATAACAAACAACCCAATCAATCGAAAAATGGGTGGAACACCTAAATAAACATTTCTCCAAAGAAGACATACAAATGGTGAAAAAGCACATGAAAAGATGCTCAACATCACTAATTATTTGAGAAATGCAAATAAAATTACAATGAAGTATTACCACCTCACAATGGTCAGAATGGCCACTGTAAAAAAGTTTACAAACAATAAATGCTAGAGAGGGTATGAAGAAACGGGAAACTTCCTACACTACTGGTGGAAATGTAAATTGGTGCATCCAGTATGGAGACTGAGGTTTCTTAAAAAACTTAAAATAGAACTATCATATGACTCGGCAATCCCACTTATGGGCATATACAGTGTTCACCGCAGCAGTATTTATAATGTCCAGGACATAGAAGCAAGTTAAGTGTCCATTGGTAGATGAATGAATAAAGAAGATGTGGTATATATATAGATACATATATATATATTATGAAATATTATGCAGCCATAAAAGAGAAGATAATATCATTTGTAGAAACCAAGGAAAAGGCTAACCCACTCCAGTATCCTGGCCTGGAAAATTCCATGGACTGTATAGTCCATGGGGTCACAAAGAGTTGGACACAACTGAGTGACTTTCACTTTCATGATGGTTGTCATACTGAGTGAAGTAAGTCTAATACAGAAAAATATCATATGATATCTCTTATTTTATTTCCTCTCTGATATATATTATTTCCTCCCTACTGCTGACTTTGGGCTCATTTTCCTTTTTAAAATTCTTTTAGATAGTAGGTTAAGTTGTTTATTTCTCTTGAAGTAGGCCTGTATTATTATAAACTTCCCTCTTAGAACTGCTTTTGCTTTGGGAAAGTTATGTTTTTATTTTGATTTATTTTAAAGTATTTTCTGATTTCCATTTGGTTTTTTCATTGACCAATCTTTATTTTTAAGTGAGTGTTAGTTGCTCAAGTATGTCTGACTGTTTGTGACTCCATAGAATGTCACCTGCCAGGCTTCTTTGTCCATAGAATTCTCCAGGCAAGAATACTCAAGTGGGTAGCCTTTCCTCTCTCCAGGTTGTTTTTTTTTTTTTTTTTGTAGCATGTTGTTTGTTTTTTGTTCACGTTTTTCCTATTTTTCTTCCCATAATTGATTTCTTATTTTATGCCATTGTGTTTGGAAAAAGAAAAAGCTTAATTTAATTTCTATACTCTTATTTTTATTGAGACTTATTTTTGTGACCTACTATGTGATCTATCCTGGTGACTTTTTCATATACACTTGTTAAGAATATTCATTCTGCTGATTTGGGATGGACTATCCTGTGGATATTTATCATATCCAAGTGGTCTAATGTTTCATTTAAGCACACTATTCCAATGTTTCCTTGCTGATTTTCTGTCTGTATGGTCTTTCCAATGATGCAACCCAGAGGTTAAAATTTCCTACTTTTATTGTATTGTCATACTATAATACAATATTATGTCTGTTAATATCTCCATATATATACATATATATATATATAGGTATTCCTATCTTAGATGCCTGTATATTCTTTTACTGATCCTTCTATCATTGTATAATGACCTTCTTTGTCTTTTGTTATAGAGTTTGTTTTAAAGTCTACTTTGTCTGATATGAGTACTACTATTCCATTTTTTTTGTCATTTACATTTATATAAAAGATCTTTTTCCATCCTCTTGATTTCAATCTGTGTGTGTCTTTAGCACTGAAGTGATTCTCTTGTAAGCAGCATACAAACTGATCTTGGTTTTTGTTCCAATCAGCCACCTATGTCTTTTGATTGAAACACTTAGTCCATTGTTATCTAAAGTAAGTATTGATAGATATGATTTGTTTTCCTTTCGTTACTTGTTTTCTCCATGTTTCTGCAGTTCTCTATTCTTTTCTTCTTTTTTTCATTATTTTCCTTGTGGCTTGATTATTTTATTTAGTGGTATGCTTATGCTTTAATTTTTCTCTAGTTTTTGTTTATAATCTGTAGATTTTTGATTTGTGGTTACCATGGGTTTCAAATACCTATGACTATACCTACTTGTTTTAACCAATAGCCACTTATGTTCAAACACATTCTAAAAGATCTACATTTTTCACTCTGCTCCCCCATATTTTGTGTTTTTGATGTCATATTTTGCATCTTCATGTTCATCCCTTAAATGTTTACTTAAATGTTATAGTTGCTTTTACAATTTTTGTCTTTTAATCTTCATATCTTCATATTTGCTTACTTAAATGGTTGATCCACAGCTTTTGCCATGTATTTGCTTTTACTAGTGGGGTTTTCTTTTCCTATAATTTCTTAATTCTTCGTCATTTTTTCACCTAGAGAAGACCCTTAGGGTTAGTTTAGTATTGATAGCCCCTTTGAGTTGCTGCTTATCTGAGAAGTTCTTTATCTGTCCTTCAATTCTAATGATAACCTTTATAGGCAGAGGATTCTACATTTTAGATTTTTCACTTTGAGCACTTTAAATATATCTTGCCACTCCCTCTGGCTTGCAAAGTTTCTGCTGAAAAATAAGCTGATAGCCTTTGGGGGTATCTCTTGTATACTCTCTTACTGCCTTTAAAATAGTCTCTTTTTCTTCACATTTTGCCATTTTAATTATATGTTTTAGTCTGATTCTGTGTTTGTCTTGTTTGGGGCTCTCTGTGCTTTCTGTATGGGTTTCTGTTTCTTCTTCAGGTATGGAAAATTTTCGGCAATAATTTCATCAGTTAATTTCAACAATTTTCTTTTTCTCTCTTCTCCTTCTGAGACCCCATATAATGTGAATATTAGTACACTTCGTATCACTTAAATGTCCTCATTTTAAAAATTTCATAGCTCTAAGGAGTGAATTGAGAAAAGATCTTGTTGTGATATATGTCGAAGAGTGTTCTGCCTATGTTTTCCTCCAAGAGTTTTACAGTGTCCATCCCTAGATTTAGGTCCTCAGCCATTTTGAATTTATTTTTGTGCATGGTGTTAGAGAATGTTTTAAATTCATTCTTTTTCATGTAGCTGTCTAGTTTTCCAAAGATCACTTGTTGAAGAGGCCATCTTTTCACTATGGCATTTTCTTGCTTCCTCTGTCATACATTAGGTGACAAGAGATGCATGGGTTTAGCTCTGGACTTTGTATCCTGATCCACTGATCTACATTTCTGTTTTTGTCCCAGCACCATACTGTCTTAATGACTGTAGCTTTGTAGTATAGTCTGAGGTCAGGGAGCCTAATTCCTCCAGCTCCATTTTTCTTTATGAAGATTACTTAAGCTATTTGGGGTCTTTTATGTTTCCAAACAAGTTGTAAAAATTTTTGTTCTAGTTCTTTGAAAAATACCATTGATAATTTGACAGGGATTGAATTGAATCTCTAGACTGCTTTGTATATTATAGTCATTTTCACAATATTTATTCTTCCAGTCCAAGAACATGATATATCTCTTCATCTATTGGTGTCATCTTTGGTTTCTTTCATCAGTATCTTGTAGTATTCTGAGTATAGGACTTTTGCCTCCTTAGGTTTATTCCTAGATATTTTTTGTTTTTGTTTTTGATGCAATGGTAAATGAGATTGTTTCCTTGGTTTCTATTTCTGATTTTTTTGTTGTTACTGTATAAGAATGCAAGAGATTTCTCTGTTAATTTTGTATCCTGAAACTTTACCAAATTCATTGATACAATCTAATAGTTTTCTACTAGCAACTTTAGGGTTTTCTATGTATATTATCATGTCATCTGCAAAAAGTGATAGTTTTACTTCTTTTCCAATTTGGATTTCTTTCATTTCTTTTTCGTCTCTGATTGCCATGGCTAGGACTTCCAAAATTATGTTGAACAATAGTGGTGAGAGTGGGCACATTTGTCTTGGTCCTGATCTTAGAGGAAATGCTTTCATGTTTTCACCATTGAAAATGATGTTTGCTGTGGGTTTGTCATATATGACTTTTAGTATATTGAGGTAGATTCCTCTCAGCCCACTTTCTGGAGAGTTTCTATTATAAATGTATGTTGAATTTTGTCAAAAGCATTTTTTTGCATCTTTGCAATGATCATATGTTATTTTTTGTTTCAATTTGTTAATATGGTGTATCACATTGTTTGACTTGCATGTATTGAAAAATCCTTGTGTCCCTGGAATAAACTCTACTTGACCATGGTTTATTATCCTTTTAATGTGTCACTAGACTTGGTTTGCTAGTACTTGGTTTAAAAAATGGGTGGAGGATCTAAATAAACATTTCTCCAAAGAAGACATACTGCTAGGTAAAAATCACATGAAACGATCCTCAACATCACTTATCATTAGACAAATGCTAACCCAAACTACCATAAGGTATCATCTCATTCCAGTCAGAATGGCCATCACCAAAAATATACAAAAAATGAATGCGTGTGTGTGTGTGTGTGTGTGTGTGTGTGTGTGCAGGAAATGGCAATCTCCTACATTGTTGGTGGGAATGTAAACTAGTAGAGCCACTATAAGAGAACAGTATGAAATTTCGTTAAAAAACAGAACTACTATGTAATCCAGAAACCCCACTCCTGAGAATATATTTGGAGATAATCATAATGTGAAAAAATGCATAGACCCTGATGTTCATTGCAGCACTATTTACAATAGCCAAGACATAGATGGTGTGGGTTTCCCAGGTGGTGCTAGTGGTAAAGAACACACCTGTGCATCAGTCCAGCAGACATAAGAGACCTGGGTTCAATCCCTGGGTTGGAAAGATTCCCTTGAGGAGGTTATGACAACCCACTCCAGCATTTTTGCCTGAAAAATCCCCTGGACAGAGGAGCCTGGTGGGCTATAGTCCATAGGGTCACAAAGAGTTAGACTGACTGAAGCAACTTACCTCATATACAACAGTAACCTAAATGTCCATCAGCAGAGGAATGGATAAAAAAGGTGTGGTACATATACACAATGGAATATTACTATGCCTTGAAAAAGAAGATAATGCCATTTGCAGCAATATGGATGGACTTAAAGATTGTCATACTAAGTGAAGTAAGTCAGACACAGAATGACAAATATATGATTGCTTATATATGGCATCTAAGAAAAGAGCACAAAAAGAAGTTATCTACAAAACAGAAACAGAGTTACAGATGTAGAAAGCAAATTACAGTTACCAGGGTGTAAGTGAGGGAGAGATAAATTGGGAGACTGGGATTGACACATACACACTACTATATATAAAATAGATAACTGATAAGGATGTATTGTATAGCAGGGAAAACTCTACTCAATACTCTGTAATGACGTATATGGGAAAAGAATCATGAATAGAGTGGATGTATGTTCATATATAATTATTCACTTTACTGGACACCTGAAACTAACACAACATTGTAAATCAATTATACTCCAATACATTTTAAGTGAAAATAAATAAATAAAAATAAAATTTCTTGTTCATTTTGCTGCTCCAATTGGGTTATATCCATTATTCTATCTTCTAGATCACATATGCCTTCTTCTATATCCACTTATTCAGAGAAGGCAATGGCACCCCACTCCAGTACTCTTGCCTGGGAAATCCCATGGATGGAGGAGCCTGGTGGGCTGCAGTCCATGGGGTCTCTTGAGAGTCGGATACAACTGAATGACTTCTCTTTCACTTTTCACTTTCATGCATTGGAGAAGGAAATGACAATCCACTCCAGTATTCTTGCCTGGAGAATCCTAGGGACGGCAGATCCTGGTGGGCTGCTGTCTATGGGGTCGCACAGAGTCGGACATGCCTAAAGCGACTTAGCAGCAGCAGTAGCATATCCACTTATTAGCTGTTAATGCCTCCTAGTGTATTTTTAATTTTGGTGATTTAGTCTTCTGCTCTCAATCTTTAAAAAAATTTTTTTCTACTTCATTGTTAAAAATCTCATTGTGTTCATCTATCATTTTGCCAAATTCAATTAGCATTCTTATTACTAATGATTTGAACTCTGTGTCTGATAAATTATTTATCTCTGTTTCATGAGCTGTTTTTCCCCTGTTCTTCATTTGAAACAAATTCCTGTTTTCTCATTTTGCTTAATTTTTCTGTCTGTACGGAATAAGGTGACACAGCTGCCTCTCCTGGTGTTAACGGGGTGTCCTTGTATGGGACTATTCCTATGTATTATATTTGTACCCAGTAGTTTTTGTCTGGGATCTAGATTTGAAATGAGCATGGGCCATGTGTTCCACCAGGGCGTGCTAGAAGCTATCACATTGGTGGGAAGTGGAGCTGGAGATGGGGGACGAGATCCAGTGCCAGGTGTGAGCTGGAGCTTCTGCTATGCTCAGTGGCCACTATCACCTTATCAGTGGTGGGCTTGGGTCCCATGGTTCTGGAGAAGAAGCCCTGAGATTTGGGTCTGAGCTGTTTTTTTTCCAAGTATCTCTTGCGCCCTTTCAGCAATGGCACACTGCCCCAAAGGGGAACAAGCCAAAAGCAAGTGTAGGCTGGAACATGTACTAGGACAGTCCCAGCGTGCCATCCAGAGCTCCAGATAGTTCCTGATCCACCAACTCCATGAGTGCCAACAATGGTGGCCTTTGCCATATTCAAATGCAATGCCAGATCTGAGCTGCCCTGTCGCCTTCAAGTGTGCACTCTCCTTGGTCATGGCAGCCTTCACTCTAGTGTGAGCTGCACTGGAGCTCGAGTGGCTAGAGAGGGTGCTCAACACAGGCTGATGCACATTTTGGGATGTCTTGACATGCCAATCAGAGCTCCAGCAGCTCCCAATATGCCACCTCCACAAGCACCAGCAATAGCTGTCTTTACCCTAGTCAGACGCAGTGCCAGGTCCATATTCCCTCCTTCTCCCCAGTGTGTACACTCTCCTTGTAAACAGCAGCTTGGAGTGTCTGGAGATTAGAGGAGCTGGAGCCAGGACTCACCATGGCCTGGGGTGTGTGCTGGGATGGTTGTAAGGAACCAATATCTCTAATGAAAATAGATGCTAAAATCATCAATGAAATATTAATAGGCTGAATGCAACTGTACATTAGAAGGATTATACACCATGATTAACAGGAATTTATCACAAGATGAAATAAGGTTCATGATCCACAAATTGATCAATGTGATATACTGGATGAACAAACTGAAGAATAAAAATTATATGATTATCTTCATTGGTGCACAAAAGGCTTTTGATAAAATTTAATGTCCATTATGATAGAAACTCTCCACAAATGTGTATAGAGAAAACTTACCTCCACATAATAAAGACAGTGTATAACAAGCCCATAGCTAATTACCTGTTCATTGATAAAATGCTGAAAGCATTTCCTTTAGGGGAACAAGACAGAGTACCTACTTTCATCACTTTATAGTATTGGAGTGTTGGTGAAGATGTGGAGAAAATGGAACACTTGTGCCCTGTTGGTGGGAATATAAATTGGTACAGATATTATGGAAAATTTTATGAAGAGTCCTCAAAAAAAAAAAGAACTACCACAAGATTCAGCAATTCCACCCCTAGGTATTTAAGTCTTTATCTGAAGAAACTGAAACACAAGTTCAAAAGGATCCATGCACTCCTATGTTTATTGCACCATATTATATTTTTATAATAGACAAGATATGGAACCAACAACACAGTGTCTATTGATAAATGAAGAGATAAAAAATATTTGGTATATATATGTGTGTATGTGTGTGCGTATGTATGTATATATACACACAGTGAAATATTTCTCAGCCATAAAAAATGTTATCTTGCCATTTGTGACAAATGGATGAACCTAGAACATATTATGCTTGCTGACATAAGTCAGACAGAGAAAGACACATACTGTATGAATTCACTTATATGTGGAATCTAAAAAATAAAACAAATAAACGTATACAACTAAAAAGAAGCAGAGTCACAGATACAGAGAATAAACACGTGGTTGCCAGAGGGAAGGGAGTTGGAGGAAGGAGGTAAACAGGTGAAGGAGAATAAGAGGTACAAACTTTCAATTACAAAATTAATGTCACAGGTGTGAAATGTTCAGTGTGAGGAATATAGTCAATAATTATTTAATCTCTTTATTTGATAACAGTAGTAAATAGATGTATTATGATGATCATTTTTCAAATGTATGGAAATATCAAATCACTGTGTTATGTTATCAAGAACCACTGTGGTGCTGTAGATTGATTATATCTCAAAAATAACCAAAACACCCAACTCATAGAAAAGGAAATAAGATTTGTATGTACCAGATGGGGGTTTGGGGAAGGAGAGTTAGAATAAGGTAGCGAAAATGTATAAACTTCCACATGTGAGATAGTTACTTGTGATGTAAGGTGCAATATGATAAATTTAACACTGCTGTAAGTTATATATGACAGTTGTTAAAAGGGAAAATATTTCCTAATCAAGGAAAACTTTTCTATTCCTTCAACTTTATATCTGTATGAGATGATGGATATTTAAACTTGTGATAATCATTTCACCATATGTGTAAGTCAAATCATATCACTGTATAACTTAAGCTTATATGGTACTGTATATCAGTTATATCCCAATAAAACTGGAAGAAAAAATAGAGTCTTCAAAATGATACATAGTTGATGAAAGACCGTAGAAAAGAGGATGCATTCAAAGTGAAAGGAAAAATGAGAAATGGCAGATATTTTTAAACAATAGAAACATTCTCAAAATAAACCAATACAATATTGTAAAGTAATTAACCTCCAATTAAAATTAATAAATTTATATTAAAAAATTTCAATTAAGCTATCATTTCAAGAGTTTGGCAAGAGATTGCATACATTCCTTAATGTTAATTTGTAGATCCACTATTCCAAAAGATCTGACTTAGTACAATAGTGTTAAATTTCTGAAAAATAGTAAAAACTACTAGCAATTATTAGTAGAGTCCCTAATGTATTTTCTTAGTCGGCTTTGCCTCAGCTATTTTTAAATCTCAATATGTGCTAATGTGCTACACTAATATATTACATAGATAAAGGAGCTCTACCCACACCTATAAGAAATTAATTATATTAAGATTATAAATATAACAAAATAAATGAGATAATAAACTGGAAAGTTTTAGCACTGTTTCAATGGTTCAGTCAAGAAGAGATGATGTTCTTTAGTTGGAGGAAGAGATATGAACTATTAAGAGAGAAAAAAAATCACAGGATGTTGGGTGTGCTTTTTATTTTCCTGGATGACCGTTACCTCCTTAAGATGGCTTTTCTAAAGTGCACTGATGGCTTTAACTCCATCAACATCAGGAGTGATCATTGAGCGCTTTTGTTGAGATTACATATGTTATGTCTTAGACTCCCTGGAGATTCTGCAATTAATTAGAAGAATGAAGTTTCTGCTGTTATGAAGCTTCAACTCTACTAGAGTGAAACAGACAATTAAAAAAAATAAACTCTGGATAAGTTCTTATGCTGTGTGCTAGAAAAATTATTTTATTAGAAATAGTCCATACCTTATTTTAGTCACATATATTAGTGTGATTCTTCCCTTTCTGATTCTTTCCAGAAGGACAACTGTCTGAGACAAAGTTTGGGTGGTGGGAAGAGGGGGGAGAAAGCATAACAACACTAAGATATGGCACTGAGAGAGACAGCTTCAGGGGGAAACAGATGCCAGGAGACGTTAGAGGACCATCAAGCAAAGCTGTGGCTGTTGCAGAGCTTTCGCTGTGCTGGCCTTTCCTACAGTACTGTTGCATTTACCTGTACCCGACCTGAGCTGCAGGTACTGACTGCGTCATAGTTACATGACCCAGTGAACAGACTTTTTTCCGAGTTGACTAGCCTGACCTGTTGCTTCAGTGTTATATGAGCAGCACTCAATACCTACTTAGGAATTACAGTATTTGGCCACAATAATGACACCTGGCCTGCTCCAAACCCACCTCTTCTTCCCAGAGATTTTCCAAGAAGCCTGTGCATCAGATCAGTGTGAGATGCCTTTTTGCCTCACTAACCCTGAATACAAATCAAGTACAATAAAAGGAGCACAACAGTCTGATGGAACAGAAATTCATATGGAATGCTTTCTTTTTAAATTCACTCTCTCATGTTTGCTTTGGGGAATAGATTGTCAAGGCCTACTTTTGCTACCTCACATCAGGTCCAGTTGTATAAATGAAAGTGAAGAAAAGAGCCAGAATAACCTGAGAAGTATCTGATCAGCTGCCTTGTATGTTGTAGATATCAAAAGTTTATTATGCCAAGAGTACACTTAACTGATGAAAAAGGAGTGATGTTTGAGCTTTTTCACTCACCTCTTTGAAACACATAAACTATTTGACAGTGTTAAGTGTTTGACATTTAACTTCAAGCTCGGCCCTTCGCTGGTGGCTCAGCTGATAAAGAACCTGCCTGCCAGTGCAGGAGATGTGAGACGTGGGCTTGATCCCTCAGTTGGGAAGATCCCCTGGGAAAGGAAATGGTAATCTCCTCCAGTATGCTTGCCTGGAAAATCCCACAGACAGGGGAGCCTGGGGGGCTACAGTCCATGGGGTTGCAAAAAGTTGGAAATGATGGAGCACACATGCACGCGCACGTGCTCACAAACACACACTGGGGAACAAAGGGAGTGTGTTTGTTTCTGCAGTTTCAGTATGGACTTACGGTTTTGGTTAAATATTTCTCAAGTTATGTCTAATTAGTTGAACTATACCTTTAGGTAAATGTATATGTTTATTTTTCTAGTATATTATATTATATGNTATAATGTATATTTTTCTACATGTTTAGTTATGAAATCATTTATAATGCTTGTCTATCTATCTAGTTTAACATATTTGTTAGCAAAAAGAAGCCTAAAACAAACACATTATGTACCTCAAGAAGTCAAGGATCATCAATTTCTTTTAAGCCTTCTATGAATTTACCACTTAATATTGTTTTCTTTTTCTAATGCTAAAGGCTCATTGCTGCTTTAAATTTTGTCATAATGTTAAAATGCATGTTTGTATACCTATTATTATTTATTTATTTAAAAATTTAAAAGTAGTTAGCATCATTTTGTTTGTGTCTTTCTGCAACTAGATTTTTTACTCAACATTATATTTTGGGCTTCAATGTCTATTCCTTTGTACCCCAACCTCACTCAGTCACCAGATGCTGACTGCCCTGGGAAGGTTGTGAGCTTGGGCAAAGGGGTATTCTGTAGCTGAAACTGACCCTAAAGGAGCCAATAGCCAGGTTTTACTTAAAATTTGACATTTTTATCACAAATTTTTTCATTACTTTTGATTTTTAAAATATTTTGTTAAAACATGAAATCTTGACTGCTTTGTTTTTTGATGTCCCTTTAAATTCTGTACCTGAGGCAAGTGCCTTATTCACCTGGTTTACCTCAATCTAATCCTGGCCCTGATGTCTGATGACTCTGTTACCTGCAACTGGGCAGAAACTTCTTTCAAGCGGATTCTGGGTAGGATATTTTGGTTTCTACTCCCTAAATGTGACATTCCTAACTATGGATTCTTTCTCAGCCTGAATCACTAAGTTAGTATGACATGAAACAGAGCCTTTGGCCAACCGACTGCGTAAGAAATAAATCTTTATTGTTTCAGTTCAGTTCAGTTCAGTGCAGTCGCTCAGTCGTGTCCGACTCTGCGACCCCATGAATCGCAGCACGCCAGGCCTCCCTGTCCATCACCGTCTCCCTGAGTTCACTCAGACTCACGTCCATCGAGTCGGTGATGCCATCCAGCCATCTCATCCTCGGTCGTCCCCTTCTCCTCCTACCCTCAACCCCTCCCAGCATCAGAGTCTTTTCCAGTGAGTCAACTCTTCCCATGAGGTGGCCAAAGTACTGGAGTTTCAGCTTCAGCATCATTCCTTCCAAAGAAATCCCAGGATTGATCTCCTTCAGAATGGACTGGTTGGATCTCCTTGCAGTCCAAGGGACTCTCAGGAGTCTTCTCCAACACCACAGTTCAAAAGCATCAATTCTTCAGCGCTCAGCCTTCTTCACAGTCCAGCTATCACATCCATACATGACCACAGGAGAAACCGTAGCCTTGAATAGACGGACCCTAGTCGGCAAAGTAATGTCTCTGCTTTTGAATATGTTATCTAGGTTGGTCGTAACTTTTCTTCCAAGGAGTAAGCATCTTTTAATTTCATGGCTGCAGTCACCATCTTCAGTGATTTTGGAGCTCCCAAAAATAAAGTCTGACACTGTTTCTACTGTTTCCCCATCTATTTCCCATGAAGTGATGGGACCAGATGCCATGATCTTCATTTTCTGAATGTTGAGCTTTAAGCCAACTTTTTCACTCTCCTCTTTTACTTTCATCAAGGCCCTTAAATCTTGGGAGTTGTATATTACCTAGATGATCTTAACCTGTACAAAGATCAAAGTAGAATGCCTCGCAGCAACCTAAAATATATAAAAAACAGAAAAACAATTGACATTGGTTTAATAGTCAGAGTATGCACAGTGAGAAAATTGCAATTAGAGACTAAAAAGATAATGCATTTTGTGCAGTGGCAAAACATCAGTGAAACTATCCCTTTTGATTATGGGGACCAAAAATCTTCTACCTAATAAACTTACTTTCATAGAGGAGGGCGGTCAGAAAACAATTTTCTTTTTTGGGGCAGTGTGTTGGTTTCTGTCTGTCTTTGGTAAATTGTTATAGGTAAATTGTTATAAGAAAGACACATGCTTAGAAAATTTTTCAGTTTATAAGCAGGATATTTTCTTTGTTTACTTCATTGCCCTGAAATTTGATTTTGGTGTGTCTGAATATGGTTTTGGGGTATTCCCCCAGTGGCTCAGTAGTAAAGAATCCGTCTGCAATGCAGGAGAAGCAATAGATGCGGGTCCCATCTGAGTCAGGAAGATCCCCTGGAGGACAGCATAGCAACCCACTCTAGCATTCTTGCTTGGAGAATCCCATGGACAGAGGAGCCTGGTGGGTTACCATCCATTGGGTCTCAGAGTCAGATGCAACTTAGCATGCATGCAAGTATGGTTTTGTTTTTATTTATCTTTCTTGATAAATTTTGTGCCACTGGATTAATTCTCAGCCACTATCTTTTCTGGTATTACCGTTTTCCCATTCTTTCTTTTTATCTTTTCTGAAATTGGAATTGGATATCTGTTAGGCTTTATTCTAATTTTTTAGGTTGCTTACTGCGTTTTCATATAGTTTTTAATCTTTTTATATCTCTGAGATGCATCTGAGTAATAAATTTTTAAATGTATTATCCAGTTAAGTAATTTTTCCATTAGTTATACAAACAAATAAATACAATAATTACATTTTTATTTCTGGAGGATCTTTTGGTATTGCCATTTATGCCTGGTTGTTTTTGATAGTGCATTGTTTCTTGCTCATTTTTTTGTATTTTAGACTTTATTTCTTTAAATGTATTAAGCATAGTCATTTTATATTCTTTATCTGAAAATTTCAGTACCTAAAGTCTTACTGCTAAGTTAAGTCGCTTCAGTAGTGTTCAACTCTGTGCGACCCCATAGATGGCAGCCCACAAGGCTCCCCCATCCCTGGGATTCTCCAGGCAAGAACACTGGAGTGGGTTGCCATTTCCTTCTCCAATGCATGAAAGTGAAAAGTGAAAGTGAAGTCGCTCAGTTGTGTCCGACTCTTAGCGACCCCATGGACTGCAGCCCACCAGGCTCCTCCATCCATGGGATTTTCCAGGCGAAAGTACTGGAGTGGGGTGCCATTGCCTTCTCCAAGAGGTCTAAATTTATTTTTTGTTGTTTCTGCTCAATCAGTGAATTATTTATTCATGTATTTGGTAAATTTCAATTGTGAGATCATAATTAGGGTTCATAAGTTCCACTTGAACATGTCATGACATTCTATAAAACAGGTTTGCCATATTTTCCTTAATATGTCCGCATTATTCTGTATATTTAAGAATAACTTTATAATTTCCTACCATCATGGATAATTTTGAGGGGAGAAAGCCCTTTAATGAGTTGTTTTTTCTCAATAAAAAATTTCTGAAAACATATTTCCAGAAATGGTGTTAATGAACCAAGATAGAAACATTTTTACAATTCACATAATTACTTTCATTGAGTCTTG
>SJYQ01032658.1:77266-92586 GCA_006410935.1 Redunca redunca
TTTTTTTTTTTTTTTTTACATTGATCACTGAGGAAAACTTTCTTATCTTTCTGTGCTTTTCTTTGGAACTCTGCATTCTGATGGGTATATCTTTCCTTTTCTCATTTGCCTTTTGCTTTTCTTCTTTTCTTAGATATTTGTAAGACCTCCCAAGACAAACATTTTGCCTTTTTGAATTTCTTTTTCTTGGGGTTGCTCTTGCTCACTGCGTCCTGTACCATGTCATGAACCTCTGTCCATAGTTCTTCAGGCACTCTGTCTATCAGATCTAATCCCTTAAGTCTATTTGTTGCTTCCACTGTATAATTGTAAGGGATTTGATTTAGGTCATACCTGAATTGTCTAGTCGTTTTCCCAACTTTCTTCAAATTATGTCTGAATTTGGCTATTAGGCGTTCATGATCTGAGCCACAGTCAGCTCCCAGTCTTGTTTTTGCTGACTGTATAGAGCTTCTCCACATTTGGCTGCAAAGAATATAATCAATCTGATTTCAGTATTGATCATTTGATGATGTCCAATGTAGAGTCTTCTCTTATGTTGTTGGAAGAGGTTTATGTTTAGTAAATATTGTTTAGCCTCCACATGTTTTTGTTTTTTGCAACTCTTTTTGTAGTGTATTTGTAGTTCATGCCATTGTGGTTGAAAAAGATTCTTGATATGATTTCCATATTCTTAAATTAACTGAAACATTTTTTTTTTTTTTAGCCTAGCATGAGCTCACATGTCACATGTGCTCTTAAATGTGTATTTTGTTTCTCTGGGATAATATTCCAGCTTGTGCTTCATCCAGCCCAGCGTTTCCTGTGATGTACTCTGCATATAAGTTAAATAAGCAGGGTGACAGTATACAGCCTTGATGTACCCCTTTCCCAATTTGGAACCAGTCTGTGGTTCCATGTCCAGTTCTAACTGTTGCTTCCTGACCTGCATACAGGTTTCTCAGGAGGCAGGTCAGGCAGTCTGGTATTCCATTCAGGTATGACCTAAATCAAATCCCTTATGATTATACAGTGGAAGTGAGAAACAGATTTAAGGGCCTAGATCTGTTAGATAGAGTGCCTGATGAACTATGGAATGAAGTTCGTGACATTGTACAGGAGACAGGGATCAGGACCATCTACATGGAAAAGAAATGCAAAAAAGCAAAATGGCTGTCTGGGGAGGCCTTACAAATAGCTGTGAAAAGAAGAGAAGCCAAAAGCAAAGGAGAAAAGGAAAGATATATCATCTGAATGCAGAGTTCCAAAGAATAGCAAGAAGAGATAAGAAAGCCTTCTTCAGCGATCAATGCAAAGAAATTGAAGAACAGAATGGGAAAGACTAGAGATCTCTTCAAGAAAATTAGAGATACCAAGGGAACATTTCATGCAAAGATGGGCTCGATAAAGGACAGAAATGGTATGGATCTAACAGAAAGTGAAGTGAAAGTGAAGTCGCTCAGTTGTGTCCAACTCTTTGCGACCCCATGGACTGTAGTCCACCAGGCTCCTCCATCCATGGGATTCTCCAGGCCAGAACACTGGAATGGGTTGCCATTTCCTTCTCCAGGGGATCTTCCCAACCCAGGGATTGAACCTGGGTCTCCCGCCTTGTAGGCAGATGCTTTACCATCTGAGCCACCAGGGAAGCCCTGATGGACCTAACAGAAGCAGAAGATATTAAGAAGAGGTGGCAAGAATACACAGAAAAAACGACAAAAAAGATCTTCATGACCCGGATAACCATGATGGTGTGATCACTCATCTACACCCAGACATCCTGGAATGTGAAGTCAAGTGGGCCTTAGAAAGCATCACTATGAGCAAAGCTAGTGGAAGTGATGGAATTCCAGTGGAGTTGTTTCAAATCCTGAAAGATGATGCTGTGAAAGTGGTGCACTCAATATGCCAGGAAACTTGGAAAACTCAGCAGTGGCCATAGGACTGGAAAAGGTCAGTTTTCATTCCACTTCCAAAGAAAGGCAATGCCAAAGAATACTCAAACTACCACACAATTGCACTCATCTCACATGCTAGTAAAGTAATGCTCAATATTCTCCAAGCCAGGCTTCAGTAACACATGAAATGTGAACTTCCTGATGTTCAAGCTGATTTTAGAAAAGGCAGAGGATGGAAAAAGCAAGAGAGTTCCAGAAAAACATCTATTTCTGCTTTATTGACTATGCCAAAGCCTTTGACTGTATGGATCACAATAAACTGTGGAAAATTCTGAAAGAGATGGGAATACCAGACCACCTGACCTGCCTCTTGAGAAATCTGTATGCAGGTCAGGAAGCAACAGTTAGAACTGGACATGGAACAACAGACTGGTTCCAAATAGGAAAAGGAGTACGTCAAGGCTGTATATTGTCACCCTGCTTATTTAACTTCTATGCAGAGTACATCATGAGAAACGCTGGGCTGGAAGAAACACAAGCTGGAATCAAGATTGCCAGGAGAAATATCAATAACTTCAGATATGCAGATGACACCACCCTTATGGCAGAAAGTGAAGAGGAGCTAAAAAGCCTCTTGATGAAAGTGAAAGAGGAGAGAGAAAAAGTTGGCTTAAAGCTCAACATTCAGAAAACGAAGATCATGGCATCTGGTCCCATCACTTCATGGGAAATAGATGGGGAAACAATGTCAGACTTTATTTTGGGGGCTCGAAAATCACTGCAGATGGTAACTGCAGCCATGAAATTAAAAGACGCTTACTCCTTGGAAGAAAAGTTATGACCAACCTAGATAGCATATTCAAAAGCAGAGACATTACTTTGCCAACAAAGGCCCATCTAGTAAAAGCTATAGTTTTTCCAGTGGTCATGTATGGATGTGAGAGTTGGACTGTGGAGAAAGCTGAGTGCCGAAGAATTGATGCTTTTGAACTGTGGTGTTGGAGAAGACTCTCAAGAGTCAATTGGACTGCAAGGAGATCCAACCAGTCTTGGAAGGAATGATGCTAAAGCTGAAACTCCAGTACTTTGGCCACCTCATGCGAAGAGTTGACTCATTGGAAAAGACTCTGATGCTGGGAGGGATTGGGGGCGGGAGGAGAAGGGGACGACAGAGGATGAGATGGCTGGATGGCATCACTGACTCGATGGACGTGACTCTGAATGAACTCCGGGAATTGGTGGTGGACAGGGAGGCCTGGCGTGCTGCGATTCATGGGGTCGCAAAGAGTCAGATACGACTGAGCAACTGAACTGAACTGATCTGAACTGAACAACCCTACATTTTCACTCTTTTCCATATTTAACGTTTTGACATCATATTTTACATCTTTTTTGTATACAACCACTGATTATCATGGATATTGATGTTTTTCTGTATCTGTCTTTGAATCTTCCTACTAGCTTTATGGGATTCTCAGGTGACACTAGAGGTAAAGAACCTGCCTGCCAATGAAGGAGTTGTAAGAAACATGGGTTCAATCCCTGAGTCAGGAAGACCCCCTATAGGAGTGCATAGCAACCCACTCCAGTATTCTTGCCTGGAGAATCCCAGGGACAGAGTAGCCTGGCAGATTGTAGTCCACAGGGTCACAAATGTTGGACATTACTGAAGCAACTTTGCAGGCATGCACTAGCTTTGTAAGTGAGTGCTCTATTAACTCTGCTGTATGTTTCCCTTTACAGATAGGATCTTTTCTGACATAATTTTCATATTTATAATTATGATCTATTTTTTTCCACTCACAGAAACCTCTACAGCATTTCTTGGAAAGCCAAGTTACTGGTGCTAAATTCTAAATTTTGCTTGTTTGTAAAACTCTTTATTGTTCCTTCAAATTTGAATCAGAGCCTTGGTGGATAGAGTATTTTTGGTTCCAGGGTTTTTACTTTCATTACTTTGAAATATATTGTGACAAATCTTCTGGTTTTCAAAGTTTCTGTTAAAGAGTCACCTGTCAGCTTTATGAGAGTTTCTCTAATGTATAATGGTTGCTTTTTTCTTTCTGCTTTTAACATTCTTTTTATCTTCAATTTTTACTCATTTAATTATAATGTATATTGCTGTGGATCTCTTTGGATTCATCTTGTTTGGGACTCTCTTTCTCCCTGAACCTGGATTTTTGTTTCCTTTACCAGGTTAGCTGAAGTTTTTAGCCATTAGTTCTTCATATAAGTTATCTTCCCCTTTCTCTCTCATCTTCTTTTTGGGTCCCTACAACGCAAATGTTAGTATTCTTGGCTCTTGTCTCAGATGTCTCTTAAACTGTTCTTATTTTTAAAAATTCTTTCTTCTTTTCTTTTTTCAACTTGCCTGATTTCCACTACTCTGTCTTCCAGTTCCAATGTCTTCTGATCCATTCCTTAGTATCATCTAATCTACTACTGCTTCCTTTCAGTGTATTTTAAAATTTCATTTATTGTACTCTTCAGCACTGTTTGGTTCTTTATATTTCCTTTGTTAAATTCTCTCTGCATCCATTCATTTTTGTGTGGAGCTTGTTGAACATTTTTATGATCATTACCTCAAACTTTTTATTGAGTAGGTTGCTTATGTCCACTTCATCTAGTTCTTTTTCTGAGGTCTGTCTTATTATTTCATTTGGACTATATGTTCAATTGTCTAATTCTCTGTTTTTATTTCTAGGTAGACCAGTTACATTTTCTGACCTTGAGAGGAAGCCTTACATAGGAGCTGTCCTATGGAACCCAGCGACACACTCTTCTCTGGCCACCAGATTTATATGCTGTAATGATAGCCCATATGTGGGCTTCATGTGCCTTTCTTTTTACCCTATTTATAACCCAATAAAGATTAATTTTCAGATTTACTCATTTCAAAGGTACTGTTGATTGAAAATATCAAAATACAACGTCTTTTAGAAAAATATTGGCAGTTATGATATTTGAGAAACATTGGCAATTAAAATTAGATCAGATCTTTAATGTTACTAAAGTAACAAAACATAACTGTACTTTTATCTATGTATATATGTATCTATATATATATCTACCTATGTATTTATCTATCTATGTATCTGTCATCTATCTGGTGTCTATTTATTGTTCTGTAATGTCTTGTAGTTCACAAAGTGTTTTTTGGTTATATTATCTCATTTAGTCTAATGCCAACACTATGAAATAGATATTACTGTTTTTATAAATTAAGAAGCAGATATTTGAGGCCAGGCTTAACTCACTTTGCTAGAGAGTAGGGGAGCTAGGACCCAAGCCCACATCTTTTGAGATCTAACCTCAAATATTTTTAACATTAACATGTTCATTATTTCTTTCTTTTTTTTTGCATTAAGTAATAATGAATAAACAAAGAACTGCCTCTATTTTCTGTCAACTTTGATGTTTTAATATACATACACATTTATAAAATGAACATGATGACCAAGATAATGAACACAGTTATCATCCAAAAATTTTTTCTTAGAACTCTTAGTAATTCCTTCCTGCCTGTTCTTTCCCACACCGCATCCCCAAGCAACCACTAATTTGCTTTATTTGACTATAAATTATTTTACATTTTTAGAGTTTTACATAAATTGAATCATATGTATGTATTACTTATTTTATGGTTTCTTTAATTCAGCATACTTATCTTGAAATCCATCAGTGTTCTTGCTTGTGTCATTATTTTATTCCTTTTATTCCTTTTTATTGTTGAAAAATATTCTGTATACAACAAGGCTGTATATTATTTATTTAACATATATGCAGAGTACACTGTGTGAAATGCCAGGCTGGATGAGTTACAAGTTGGAATCAGATTGCTGGGAGAAATATCAACAAGCTCAGTTAGGCAGATGGTGACACTCTAATGACAGAAAGCAAAGAGGAACCAAAGAGTCCCTTGATGAGGGTGAAAGAGGAGAGTAAAGAAGCTGGCTTAAAACTCAGTATTAAAAAAGCTAAGATCATGGCATCCAGTCCCATCACTTCATGGCAAATAGAAGGGGAAAAATTGGAAGTAGTGACAGGTTCTCTTGTCTTGGGCTCTAAAATAACTGCAGAGGGTGACTGCAGCTATGAAAGAAGGAGATGCTTGCTTCTTGGAAGGATATTTAGGCAGTGTTTTAAAAGGCAGAGACATCAGTTTGCCAACAAAGGTCCAAATGGTCAAAGCTATGGTCTTTTCAGTAGTCATGTACAGATGTGAGAACTGACTGTAAGGAAGGCAGAGCTCTGAGGAATTGATGCTTTCAAAATTATGGTGCTGGAGAAAACTCTTGAGAGTCCCTTGGACAAGCCACTCAATCCCAAATGTAATCAACCCTCAACACTCATGTGAAGGACTTATGCTGAAGCTGAAGCTCCAATACTATGGCCAGCTGATGCGAACAGCCAACGCATTGGAAAAGACCCAGATGCTGGGAAATATTGTGGAAAAATTTTGACTATTATCTCTTTTAATAGTTTTATGTTCTGACTTTCTCATCAAGGATAGCACTTACATGATGTTAGACTGCAATGTTTTCCTATAACTCACTGAGTTTTTGAAAATTCTTTTTTATTTATATGCTTTATTTTTTTAATATAATTTTTACTTCTATGTCTTCAAGTTCAGCAATCTTTATCTTTGTAAATGACTCAGTTCAGTTCAGTTCAGTCGCTTAGTCATATCCAACTCTTTGCGAACCCATGAACCGCAGCACGCCAGGCCTCCCTGTCCATCAACAACTCCCGGAGTTCATTCAGAGTCACGTCCATCGAGTCAGTGATGCCATCCAGCCATCTCATCCTCTGTCGTCCCCTTCTCCTCCTGTCCCCAAACCCTCCCAGCATCAAAGTCTTTTCCAATGAGTCAACTCTTCACATGAGTTGGCCAAAGTACTGGAGTTTCAGCTTTAGCATCATTCCTTCCAAAGAAATCCCAGGGCCGATCTCCTTCAGAATGGACTGGTTGGATCTCCTTGCAGTCCAAGGGACTCTCAAGAGCCTTCTCCAACACCACAGTTCAAAAGCATCAATTCTTCGGCACTCAGCTTTCTTCACAGTCCAACTCTCACATCCATACATGACCACAGGAAAAACCAAAGCCTTGACTAGACGGACCTTTATTGGCAAAGTAACGTTTCTGCTTTTCAATATGCTACCTAAGTTGGTCATAACTTTTCTTCCAAGGAGTAAGCATCTTTTAATTTCATGGCTGCAGTCACCATCTGCAGTGATTTTGAAGCCCAAAAAATAAAATCTGACATTGTTTCCCCATCTATTTCCCATGAAGTGATGGGACCAGATGCCATGATCTTCGTTTTCTGAATGTTGAGCTTTAAGCCAACTTTTTCACTCTCTTCTTTCACTTTCATCAAGAGGCTTTTTATCTCCTCTTCACTTTCTGCCATAAGGGTGGTGTCATCTGCATATCTGAGGTTATTGATATTTCTCCCAGCAATCTTGATTCCAATCCAGCGTTTCTCATGATGTACTCTGCATAGAAGTTAAATAAGCAGGGTGACAATATACAGCCTTGATGTACTCCTTTTCCTATTTGGAACCAGTCTGTTGTTCTATGTCCAGTTCTAATTGTCACTTCCTGTCCTTCACATAGGTTTCTCAAGAGTCAGGTCAGGTGGTCTGGTATTCCCATCTCTTTCAGAATTTTCCACAGTTTATTGTGATCCACACAGTCAAAGGCTTTGGCATAGCCAATAAAGCAGAAATAGATGTTTTTCTGGAACTCTCTTGCTTTTTCAATGATCCAACGGATGTTGGCAATTTGATCTCTGGTTCCTCTGCCTTTCCTAAAACCATCTGCTACTATTCCCATCCACTCCATTTTCCCATTCAGACATAGTAGTTTTCATGTCTAGAAATTTGAACTTGTCATTTTTATATTTTCCATATCACTATTTAAGTTCTTAAACATATGTAATACAATTATAAGGACCACTTAATGTCCTTCTCTGCAAACCCTAATATTGGTGTCAGTCCTTGTTTATTTTAATTGATTGACTTTTCCTCTTATTCAGGATTCATATCTTCTTATTTCTTTGCATTTTGCTGATTTCGAATAGATGCCTAGCATTGTGAGCTTTGCTCTGGGATGCAGTTCATTACTTGGAAACAGGTTGATTGTTTTTAGTCTTCCTTTTAAAAAGTTTTGAGTAGGATAATAACAGTGATTAATCTAGCATAATTATTCCATTATTACTGAGGCAGGACAATTCTGGTACTGTAATAATACCCTATGAATTATGAACTTGGTAGACAAATTATAGTCTGATTGGTGGGAAAAGGCACCATTTTCTTGCATGAGGTTCAGCACTGTAACTTCTAAGTATTTTGGATTTTTTTGTGTAGATTTAGAACATACATGAATTTATTAATACTCTGCTGTAGCTCAAAATGCCCCCTTGAGACATCTACAGTTCTCTCTCTCTCCCCCTTTTTTTTTTTCTGGACGAGTCCTCTTTCTATGCAGATTCTCCTCTGCAGTACTCTGTCCTGCTTACTCCAGCTAATTTGACCTCTCTGAACCATCAGGTCAAAAATCTCAAATCTGACCAGGCTCTACCTAGGTTTCCCTTCTCCCTATTGTAGCTTAGAAACTATCTCAAGGTAGTAAGCTAAGGAATTTGTAGGACTCACCTCATTTCTTCCCAGTCTTATCCTTAATAGCTTGGTATTTAATAAATTGGAAGTGATCAAACAGGAGAGGGCAAGAGTGAACGTCGACATTTTAGGAATCAGCGAACTAAAATGCACTGGAATGGGTGAATTTAAATCAGTTCAGTTCAGTTCAGTCGCTCAGTCGTGTCCGACTCTTTGCGACCCCATGAATTGCAGCACGCCAGGCCTCCCTGTCCATCACCAGCTCCCGGAGTTCACTCAGACTCACGTCCATCGTGTCCGTGATGCCATCCAGCCATCTCATCCTCTGTCATGCCCTTCTCCTCCTGCCCCTAATCCCTCCCAGCATCAGAGTCTTTTCCAATGAGTCAACTCTTCACATGAGGTGGCCAAAATACTGGAGTTTCAGCTTTAGCATCATTCCTTCCAAAGAAATCCCAGGGCTGATCTCCTTCAGAATTTAACTCAGATGACCATTATAGGACTGGTGTGCTGTGATTCATGAGGTTACAAAGAGTCAGACACGACTGAGCGACTGAACTGAACTGACCATTATATCTACTACTATGGGCAAGAATCCCTTAGAAGAAATGGTGTAACATTCACATTCAACAAGAGAGTCTGAAATGCAGTACTTGGATGCAATCTCAAAAATGACAGAATGACCTCTGTTCATCTCCAAGGGAAACCATTCAATATCACGGTATTCCAAGTCTATGCCCCAACCAGTAATGCTGAAGAAGCTGAAGTTGAACGGTTCTATGAAGACTTACAAGACCTTTTAGAACTAACACCTAAAACAGATGTCCTCTTCATTATAGGGGACTGGAATGCAAAAGTAGGAAGTCAAGAAACACCTGGAGTAACAGGCAAACTTAGCCTTGGAGTACAGAATGAAACAAGGTAAAGGCTAATAGAGTTCTTCCAAGAGAATGCACTGGTCATAGCAAACACCCTCTTCCAACAACACAAGAGAAGACTCTACACATGGACATCACTAGATGGTCAACACCAAAATCAGATTGATCATATTTTTTGCTGCCAAAGATGGAGAACTCTATAGAGTCTGCAAAAACAAGACTGGGAGCTGATTGTGGCTCAGATCATGAACTCCTTATCACCAAATTCAGACTTAAATTGAAGAAAGTAGGGAAAACCACTAGACCATTCAGGTATGACCTAAACCAAATCCCTAACGATTATACAGTGAAAGTGAGAAATAGATTTAAGGGACTAGATCTGATAGACAAAATGCCTGATGAACTATGGACAGACGTTCGTGACATTTTTCAGGAAACAGGGATCAAGACCATCAAAAAGGCAAAATGGGTGTCTGAGGATGTCTTACAAATAGCTGTGAAAAGAAGAGAAGCCAAAAGCAAAGGGAAAAAAAGGAAAATAAACCAATTAGAATGCAGAGTTCCAAAGAATAGGAAGGAGATATAAGAAAGCCTTCCTCAGTGATCAGTGCAAAGAAATAGAGGAAAACAATAGAATGGAAAAGACTAGAGATGTCTTCAAGAAAATTAGAGATACCAAGGGAACATGTCATGCAAAGATGGGCTCAGTAAAGGACAGAAATGGTATGGACCTAACACAAGCAGAAGATATTAAGAAGAGGTGGCAAGAATACACAGAAGAACTATACAAAAAAATGTTCATGACTCAGATAATCATGATGGTGTGATCCCTCACCTAGACCCAGACATCCTGGACTGTGAAGTCAAGTGAGCCTTAGGAAGCATCACTAAGAAACAAAGCTAGTGGAGGTGATGGAATTTCAGTTGAACTATTTCAAATCCTAAAAGAAGATGCTGTGAAAATGCTGCACTCAATATGCCAGCAAATTTGGAAGATTCATCAGTGGCCACAGGACTGGAAAAGGTCAGTTTTCATTCCACTCCCTAAGAAAGGCTATGCCAAAGAATGCTCAAACTACCACATGCTAGCAAAGTAATGCTCAAAATTCTCCAAGCCAGGCTTCAACAATATGTGAACCATGAACTTCCAGATGTTCAATATGGTTTTAGAAAAGGCAGAGGAACTGGAGATCAAATTGCCAACATCTGCTGGAATATTGAAAAAGCAAGAGAGTTCCACAAAAACATCTATTTCTGCTTTACTGACTATGCCAAAGCCTTTGACTGTATGGATCACAATACACTTCGGAAAATTCTGAAAGAGATGGTAATACCAGACCACCTGACCTGCCTCTTGAGAAATCTGTATGCAGGTCAGGAAGCAACATTTAGAACTGTATATGGAACAACAGACTGCTTTCAAACAGGAAAAGGAGTAAATCAAGGCTATATATTGTCACCCTGTTTATTTAACTTATACACAGAGTACATCAATGAAAACACTGGGCTGGAACAAGCACAAGCTGGAATCAAGATTTCTGGGAGAAATATCAATAACCTCAGATATGCAGATGATACCACCCTTTTGGCAGAAAGTGAAAAAGAACTAAAGAGCCTCTTGATGAAAGTGAAAGAGGACAGTGAAAAAATTGGCTTAAACTCAACATTTAGAAAACTAAGATCACGGCATCTGGTCCCATCACTTCATGGCAAATAGATAGAGAAACAGTGGAAACAGTGGCAGACTTTATTTTTGGGGCTCCAAAATCACTGCAAATGGTAGCTGCAGCCATGAAATTAAAAGATGCTTACTCTTTGAAAGAAAGTTATGACCAATCCAGAGAACATATTAAAAAGTAGAGACATTACTTTGCCAACAAAGGTCTGTCTAGTCAAGGCTATCGTTTTCCCAGTGGTCGTGTATGGATGTGAGAGTTGGACTATAAAGAAAGCTGAGCACAGAAGAATTGATGGTTTTGAACTGTGGTGTTGGAGAAGACTCTTGAGAGTCCCTTGGACTGCAAGGAGATCCAACCAGTCCATCCTAAAGATCAGTCTTGGGTGTTCATTGCAAGGACTGATGTTGAAGCTGAAACTTCAATACTTTGGCCACCTTATGCAAACAGCTGACTCATTTGAAAAGACCCTGATGCTGGGAAAGATTGAATGCAGGAGGAGAAGGGGACGATGGGATGAGATGGTTGAATGGCATCACCAACTCAATGGACATGAGTTTGAAAAAGCTCCGGGAGTTGGTGATGGACAGGTAGGCCTGGCGTGTTGCAATTCATGGAGTTGCAAAGAGTCAGACAGGACTGAGCTACTGAACTGAACGTAACTGATTTAATACTTGACGTCATTTTTCCATATATTTTGTTCAGTTTTGAGTTATTTCATACAGAGAGGTAAATTCAGTTCCAAATACTTTATCTTATCCAGAAACTAATTTCTCTTACCTTTCTATTGCTTACTTTTTCCAACTCAGAATCAAGTGTGTATACAATATAAAACTATGTACATTTTTTGTCTTTTGCTAATTTGTGTACCCATAACATAACTTTCTATCTGCAAACCTGATATATGTTGGAGCAAGAACAACTATGTCCTCTCTGAGACAGCAACCCCACTGTCTAACACAATCACTAGCATACAATATTCACTCTATAAGTGATAGGTTGAATAAATTAACTAATGTTAAGAGCCAGGTGTACCTGGGAAAAGAGACACAAATAACAAGTTTATGTAATACACAGCAGTTTGAAAATTCCTTTCATACAATAAAATTGAGATAGCTGTGAAAAAAAGTGTATATGAAAAGGAAATGCAAGGACTTGCAGGGCTTCAAGGGGAAGTGAGCAGTACTCTAGATCACACTCATTTGCTACTTACTATTAATATTTAAAGCAGTCTAATTCCACACTATTTTTCTCTTAAGTTTTTGTTCTTCCAAAGGATTACTTAAGATATTATTAATTTGGAAGCATTTCATATTTTAAATGCTGTATTTATTACTTTTTAAATGTTAATTTTCCATGGCTGCAAACTGAGACCATATTTAAAGATAAAGCTTGGGGAGCTGTCCTAAGATGGTGGAGGAATAGGACAGGGAGACCACTTTCTCCCCCACAAATTCATCAAAAGAACATTTAAACGCTGAGTAAATTCCACAAAACAACTTCTGAATGCCAGCAGAGGACATCAGGCACCCAGAAAAATAGCCCATTGTCTTCAAAAAGAGGTAGGAAAAAATATAAAAGACAAAAAAAGAGACAAAAGAGCTAGGGATAGAGCCCTGTCCCAGGAAGGGAGTCTTAAAAAGAGAGACGTTTCCAAACACTAGGAAACACTCTCACTGCTGAGTCTGTGGCGAGCCTTGGAAGACAGAGGGCAACATAACAGGGAGGAAAAATAAATAAATAAATAATTAAAACCCACAGATTATGAGCCCTGTGGTAACTCCCCCAGCGGAGAAGCAGCACAGACGCCTGGACCCACCATGAGCAAGCAGGGGCTGTGCAGGGAGGCTCGGGCTACATTGCTTAGAGTAAGGATCTGGCCTGAATGCCCCAAGCGCAATCTGAGTGAACTAACTTGAGCTAGCTAACTGTGGGTTAACCACCACGCAAAAAGACAGCCCTAACCTAAGACACTGATCATTGAAGAAGGCTTTCTTATCTCTTCTTGCTATTCTTTGGAACTCTGCATTCAGATGCTTATATCTTTCCTTTTCTCCTTCGCTTTTCGCCTCTCTTCTTTTCACAGCTATTTGCAAGGCCTCCCCAGAAAGCCATTTTGCTTTTTTGCATTTCTTTTCCATGGGGATGGTCTTGGTCCCTGTCTCCTGTACAATGTCACGAACCTCATTCCATAGTTCATCAGGCACTCTATCAGATCTAGACCCTTGAATCTATTTCTCACTTCTACTGTATAATCATAAGGGATTTGATTTAGGTCATACCTGAATGGTCTAGCGGTTTTCCCTACTTTCTTCAGTTTAAGTCTGAATTTGGCAATAATGAGTTCATGATCTTAACCACAGTCAGCTCCGGTCTTGTTTTTGCTTGTATAGAGCTTCTCCATTTTTGGCTGCAAAGAATATAATCAATCTGATTTCGGTGTCAACCATCTGGTGATGTCCATGTGTAGAGTCTTCTCTTGTGTTGTTGGAAGAGGGTGTTTGCTATGACCAGTGCATTTTCTTGGCAAAACTCTATTAGTCTTTGCCCTGCTTCATTTCGAATTCCAAGGCTAAATTTGCCTGTTACTCCAGGTGTTTCTTGACTTCCTACTTTTGCATTCCAGTCCCCTATAATGAAAAGGACATCTTTTTTGGGTGTTAGTTCTAAAAGATCTTGTAGGTCTTCATAGAACCGTTCAACTTCAGTTTCCTCAGTGTTACTTGTTGGGGCATAAACTTGAATAACTGTGATATTGAATGGTTTGCCTTGGAGACGAACAGAGGTCATTCTGTCGTTTCTGAGACTGCATCCAAGTACTGCATTTCGGACTCTTCTGTTGACCATAATGGTTACTCCATTTCTTGTGAGGGATTCCTGCCCACAGTAGTAGATATAATGGTCATCAGAGTTAAATTCACCCATTCCAGTCCATTTTAGTTCACTGATTCCTAGAATGTCAACGTTCACTTTTGCCATCTCTTGCTTGACCACTTCCAATTTGCCTTGATTCATGGACCTGACATTCCAGGTTCCTATGCACTATTGCTCTTTACGGCATTGGATCTTGCTTCTATCACCGGTCACATCCACAGCTGGGTATTGTTTTTGCTTTGTCTCCATCCCTTCATTCTTTCTGGAGTTATTTCTCCACTGATCTCCCGTAGCATATTGGGCACCTACTGACCTGGGGAGTTCCTTTTTTGGTATCCTGTCATTTTGCCTTTTCCTACTGTTCATGGGGTTCTCAAGGCAAGAATACTGAAGTGGCTTGCCATTCCCTTCTCCAGTGGACCACATTTTGTCAGGCCTCACCACCATGACCCGCCCGTCTTGGGTTGCCCCACAGGCATGGCTTGGTTTCATTGAGTTAGACAAGGTTGTGGTCCTAGTGTGATTAGATTGACTAGTTTTCTGTGAGTATGGTTTCAGTGTGTCTGCCCTCTGATGCCTTCTTGCAACACTTACCATCTTACTTGGGTTTGTCTTACCTTGGGCATGTGGTATCTCTTCACGTCTGCTCCAGCAAAGCACAGCCACTGTTCCTTACCTTGGATGAGAGGTATCTCCTCACCGCTGCCCTTCCTGACCTTCAATGTGGGATAGCTCCTCTAGGCTCTCCTGCGCCAGTGCAGCCACCGCTCCTTGGATGTGGGTTGATCTTCCCAGCTACCGCCCCTGGCCTCGGAGGTGGGGATGGCTCCTCTAGACTGTTGCTCCTGACCTTGTACGTGGGGTGGCTCCTCCCGGCCACCGCCCATGACCTTGGACGCGGGGTGGCTCCTCTCAGCCGTTCCTGCGCCATTGCAGCCTGGCACTCTTGGCTGTTGCCCTGACCTCGGACGTTGGGTAGCTCCTCTCGGCCGTGCTGAGTGCGCCAGCTGTTGCAGCCGCTTGCGCTGACAGAAGCAGAAGATATTAAGAAGAGGTGGCAGGAATACACAGAAGAACTGTACAAAAAAGATCTTCATGACGCGGATAATCATGATGATGTGATCCCTAATCTAGAGCCAGACATCTTGGAATGTGAAGTCAAGTGGGCCTTAGAAAGCATCACTATGAACAAAGCTAATGGAGGTGATGGAATTCCAGTGGAGCTGTTTCAAATCCTGAAAGTTGATGCTGTGAAAGTGCTGCACTCAATATGCCAGCAAGTTTGGAAAACTCAGCAGTGGCCACAGGACTGGAAAAGCTCAGTTTTCATGCCAATCCCAAAGAGAGGCAATGCCAAAGAATGCTCAAACTACTGCACAATTGCACTCATCTCA
>SJYQ01032661.1:0-10573 GCA_006410935.1 Redunca redunca
CCTTTGGCTGGTAACTCAGAGGAGCCCCCCAGCCAGCTGAACTGGTCTCCTGCTCTGCCAGGCCCCGGCTGGCTACCCGGAGTGCCAGATGAAGAGGCCAAGCCTTGCCCTCACAGAACTCAGTCCCCAACGAGAGATAGCTATGTGACCAGCCAAATGCTCGAGGAGGCCACCGTGATCTTTGCCTGGGTGGGCAAGAACTCAGCAGGCGGGACAGGAGAGGGAGATGTAGGACCACAGGTGTGTTCTGGGAGGCGGTGAGCAGGTTGATGCGAGTCCAATACAGGTGCTGGGGTGAGGTAACAAGAAGATGCTCCAGGAACCTGCAGCCTTTCTGAGGTACAGAATCCCAAAGGCAATGCAACAGCCAGTCTTCATCGCCACTACATGTTTTGTGTTTGTAAAAGTTCCAGCAACACAAAAGCATGAAGGAAATCCCCGCCCCATACCAATTCCTTGGAAGTGACCCAGGTAGCTGTTTGGTGCGCATCCTTCCCCACCTTTTTCTGTGCGTATACAGACATGTACATGCCCATGTATGTATACATATGTAAATTTATTTTTATAAAAATGGGATTTTGCAGTACATACTGCTCTGAAACCTGATTCTTCTTTTTTTTTTTTTCTTCCAAAGCAGTATGTCTTGGTCATTCTCCTATGTCACTACATGTAGACCTGTCTTGTTTTATGGCGAGGAGGGTAGGGTACGCACACCCGTGGTATAGAATTCCAGAAGGACTGAGCAAAATCTCCCTCCCAGCCCAGCTGACCAGTTTCCCTCCCTAGGGGCATCCCCTACTGCCTCTTTCTTGGATAGCCATCAAGAGTGTGTGTGCCTTTGCAAGTAAATAAGCACACTCTTCCCCCCACCTTTGCTATATAACTGTTACACTTTGTTCTTTCTGGAGTTCAGTCGCTCAGTGGTGTCCAACTCTTTGAGGCCCAATGGACTGTAGCCCACCAGGCTTCTCTGTCCGTGGGATTTTCCAGGCAAGAATATTGGAGTGGGTTGCCATTTCCTTTTCCAGGGAAACTTCCCAACTCGGGGATCGAACCCATGGCTCCCGGCGCGTCTCCTGCATTCCACCCAGATTTGTTACTGGGGAAGCCCACATTTCGTTGTAGACACACTCTTTTTTGCACCTTGCTGTCTCCACCACTTACATGCTTCAAATCTAACACACCAATACACATGGAGAAGTTCTGTTCTTTGATAGCTGTATGGTGTCCCCCTGTACCCCACAGCCATGATTCTCAAAGTGTGATCCCTATACCAGCAGCATCAGCATCACCTGGAAACTTGTTAGAAACATGTATCTGTTCACAGGCCCTACTGCCAATTCTGACATGTGCTCAAGTGTGAGGACCCCTGATTTGGAGTCCTCCGCTGGTCAGTCAGTTTGTGTCAGTCTTCTGCTATCATAAGCCATGCTGAAATTAATCTCATTATACATTTGTTACTTCACGTTTCTCTGTGTATTTGTAGGATAAATTCCTTGAAATCGATTAGCTGGGTCAGAGGCTCTGTGCATGTTTAATTTAGATGGATTTCATCAAATTGTCTAGTGCAGAGGTGGTACCAGGTGATACTCCCACCCACAGTGACTTTGATTCTCATTTAATGGCTGCTGGGTAGCCCATTACCAGAGGTTTCTGAGCTGTTGTACGATGTGATCAGGTCCTTCAGAAAGAGCTCCTGGTACAGGAGGGGGCAGGCGGGAAGGGGGCTGGTGAGGTGGTGCTCGTGGAGCCTGCAGTGGAGGGTGAGGGCCTGGGGTGGGGGTAGTTTGGGAGATGCTTGGGTGAGTGAGTGCACACGCAGTGAGGAGAGGAGACCTGGGGTACCAGAATGGTCCATGAATCCCAGATCCTTTGTAGGGCATGGCCTGGAAGCAGAACTCCCAGAGCTCCAGCAGAGCCAATGACTTCAGTGAAGTTGGCATCCTTCTTCCTTTGCTGCTTTTGCTTCCGCCCTGATAACTAAGCATCCAGAGTGTCACTGGAAGCCAAATTTATTTCTGCTCTTTGTATCAGCTCCCAGCCACTCAAACCCACCCCAGGAGCCATTGCATTTGCATACGAACATCTAGTTTAAAAATCTAAATTGAATCCGTGGAGAATCCGGCCAACTTCTAGTATTTTTGTAACTACAGAGATTCTGTTGCTGTCAGGATTCTGTTCCTCAGAAAGGTCACAGGCCCCCTGAGCATTTTGACATAACTTTCCAGCAGAAATTTCCAGATAGGAAAGGCAGAGGACTTCTAGGGGGTGATAGCCACGAGTTTGGGCTCTGGAACCAGACTGCTTCAGCATACCTCCTGGCTCTGCCACTTGGCCAGCTGTGTGACCTTAAAGCGAGTTACATCACCTCTCTAAGCCTCGGTCTCCTTATCTGTAAAATGGAGGTATAAAAGTCCCTGCTGCCTGGGGTTATTGTGAGGATGAAATCATGTAAAGCACCTAGAATGCTTGGCACCAAGAAGCCCTCAGTAAATGTTGTCCGTGTTACTGTCCTGGTCAGTCAGATTTCAAGTCTTCCATGCTGACTCAACATTGCACGTGGGGTGTTTCTAACAGTCACATGCAGAAGACCAGATTTGACTGTGTGGTGGAGCATCTGTCCAACCTGATTTGCCGTCAAATGATACTGAACCTATTCCCCACCCAGGATCCTGGGCTGAATTGAAGTGAGTGTGTGGAAATGAGCAGTGACACTGGTTTGCAGGTGATGCCAGAGGCTCTGGGTCCTTTCACATCACGTGCCCTGCGTCTGCAGGTCCCTCTGCCTGTAAACACTTCCCTTCCTTGTACACAAAGCAGACTCCTCAACTCAGTCAGCATTTATCTGGCTCCTGCTGCATACTAGACCCTGTGCTTGGTCTTCACAGCTTTGCTTAAGTAATACCTGCTCTATCCACCTCTGACACTCCCTGCTTCCTCGAAGAAATAGTATCCTGTCCACTTTCACGTGACTCCCTTGTACATAATAATGATAGTTTGTACAACTTGTGGGAAACTCAAGCCATAACACTAAGTACTTCCAATGCAAAAATCACTGAATCTTGGCAACCCATTTTACAGCTGAGGAAATTGAGGCTCTGAGAAAGAAAATGACTTGCCCAAGTTCCCACCGCTGGGAAGAAGCAGAGCTGGCAGTGGGGCTGGGCCTGCTGACGTCAGAGCCCTCCCTCTACCATGGGGTACTCGTGCCACGTATTGCGACAGTTCTACCATGGGTCACACTACATGGGGATATTCTGTTTACATGT
Organism: Redunca redunca; assembly: GCA_006410935.1. Lineage (NCBI taxonomy): Eukaryota > Metazoa > Chordata > Mammalia > Artiodactyla > Bovidae > Redunca > Redunca redunca. Next base: position 3,270 of record SJYQ01032661.1, read on the forward strand.
CAAGGTCTTGGCCTTTCTGCCTGTGAACACTTTAAGGTCAGGAGCTCATTTAGTTTTGTGCCCACCCTGCTGCTACACAGGAAGTACAGTGACTCTATGGAGGTCCACTGAGAGGGCCATGAATTTGCCCACTCCCTACCACACAGTTGGAGAAGGCAATGGCACCCCACTCCAGTACTCTTGCCTGGAAAATCCATGGATGGAGGAGCCTGGTAGGCTGCAGTCCATGGGGTCGCTCTTTCATGCATTGGAGAAGGAAATGGCAACCCACTCCAGTATTCTTGCCTGGAGATTCCCAGGGATGGGGGAGTCTGGTGGGCTGCCGTCTGTGGGGTTGCACAGAATTGGACACGACTGAAGCAACTTAGCAGTACCACACAGTGCTGCCAAATGCAGAAATCAAGGGCTGGGAGGAAGGAAGATGGGCCTGCCTCTCTATGTCATTATTGCTCATCTGCTCCCAGTGGAGCTGCTAGAGAGTGACTCACACAGCTAACTGGTCCTTCCNTGGTCCTTCCAGAGGGCAGGATCTCCCTCAGCCCTGCCTGGGCTGCAGGGCTATAATGCAGCCATGCCTATATTGGGGTTTGGCTTAGGGCCTCCCCACTTGCCCCTCCCTAATAATCACAGCTCCTTAGACAGCCACAGTACTTTACAGTTTGCCAGGCTCTTTGACATCTCATTTGATTTAAGCCTCTTGGCCCTTTTAAGTGAAGTCGCTCAGTCATGTCTGACTCTTTGTGACCCCATGGACTGTAGCCCACCAGGCTCCTCCATCCATGGAATTTTCCAGTCAAGAGTACTGGAGTGGGTTGCCATTTCCTTCTCCAGGGGATCTTCCCAACCCAGGGATCGAACCTGGGTGTCCCGCATTGCAGGCAGATGCTTTACAGTCTGAGCCACCAGGGAAAGCTATAGATGTTGTTGTTCTGTTTGACAGATGAGTGGACTGAGGCTCAGAGAGCACACGATCTGCCTGAGTCAGCAAGCCACTGTTAGAGCAGTCACTCTGGGTGCATTGTCGTGCAGTGACAGTCGCTGGGTCCTTGTGGACTGTGAGCATAGAAGTGGATGGAGAGCCTCATGGTCCTGAAAGCTTTTGACTTTTAGGTTTATATTTAAAATGTTTTTTAATATAAATTTAAACAGAATTATTGGAGAAGGAAATGGCAACCCACTCCAGTATTCTTGCCTGGAAAATCCCATATCAGAGGAGCCTGGTGGGCTACAGTTCATGGGGCTGCAAAGAGTCAAACACGACTAAACAACAACCAGAATTACACCAATATAGATTTTCATTAGGAAATCTTTTTGTCATGAATTCCATGGAGCTAATTTAACTTTCTGTGTTGTACTGTTAATTCCATTTCCTTTTTTAATAGTACTGAAGTGATTTTGCTTGCATTCAGTTGTTTCATGTATTTATCCTCCATCAGCTCTATACCCAGATCCCATTCCTGCTAACTATTGTATCTGCCATTGTGAGTTTAACTGTGGCTTGTACTCTGACCAGATTCATTTTCCCAGTCATGCTCCTTGAGTTTGAGTTTTGTCAAGATTTGCTTCTCCTTGCAGTTGTTATCTTCCCAGTGCTCAGTTTTAGCTATTGTTAGTTTTGTTTTGTGGTTGGTCTGTTTCCACTTAGAATATTCACTACCTACTGGATAAAAGACTGGCCATCCTGACGCCTCAGCTAATCTGTAGGGAAACTGGAAGTAGCCCTCATGCGGCCGAGGGCTGCTCTCCTGTTGCCAGGGTCCAGTGTTTTCTCTTCCAGTTGTTAGGTACCCGCTGCCTCTGCCGCACGTGCACTGGGTCCTCCCAGGACTGTCCCTGTCGGGGTCTCTGTCTCTTCAATGGTGGCAAGTCGGTGGGATCAGAGCATCCTGCCCCGGGGTGGATAGACGGTAGCCCTGGCAGAGGGAACAGCACTAGCAAAGCCTTGAGTCAGGAAGACATGGGGACCCCTGAGGCACCTCAGTGACCAGGCAGAAAGCAGGGAGATGAATGAGCTGTCGTGGCACCAAGTTCCCACCAGCGTCCAACCCTTGCAGGCCAGAACCACTCCCCTCTCTCAGCACGGCCTCCCTTTTGTCTAGAACGCCTCGGACATGCCCGAGACCATCACCAGCCGGGACGCCGCCCGGTTCCCCATCATCGCCAGCTGCACACTCTTGGGACTCTACCTCTTTTTCAAAGTAAGTCCTTTGTCGCCTGGTGTGTCGTTTGGTTTAAATAACTTTATTTTATTTTGTTCTGTTTTTCCCATCACAGGAGACATGCATGTTCATTTCTAGAAAATAAAGAGCAGGAAAAGTAATAACAATTCACCCCTCGACCCACTTCCCTGCTGTGATGTCGGGGGGCTCCTTCCCACCAGACTTTATTTCCCTTCCCCGAGGAGCTTTCTGTTCTGTTCTGTTTTGGTTTCTGTTTTTGTATTCTCCATGTTGGGGTGGGGTATAGCTGTGTCTCGGACATACCTCTACCATACTAATTGCTTTTCTTTTTTTTTTTTAATTTATCGAGGTTTATTTTCCCAATAAAAGTTACACAGGCTCAGTGTTGAAAACCTGGAAAACACAGAAAAGTAAAAAGGGGAAAACAGCAGCCATCCAAAACCCCCCTGCCAGAGACAGTCACAGAGCCCCTTTGGAGGTGTGTCCTTCCTCTGCTGCTCCCGTGCATGGTTCCTCCGTAGCTGTGACCACGTGGCGTGTTCAGTCCTGTAGCTGCTTCCCTCACTTCACATTAATAGCATCATAAGCATTTTCTCGTGTACTGCAGACTCGCAAACTTTTTATCTTAGTCTAACGTACTGTTTTCTGATGACAAAAGTAATTTATGCAGAAAACAGAGGAGAAAAACACACAGGTCATCACCATTAACACCTTGGCATCTCCCTTCAGACTTTTCATAAGCATGTTTTCAACGTAATTATAGTCATTTTATAACTTTTTTTTTTTTAAGTAACACAGTACAAGCACTTTTTTCCTGGTCATTGAAACATTTTCAAGGACTTTTTTTTTCTTTGCCACCCTTCATGGCCTGTGCATGGTCTTAGTTCCCTGACCAGGGATTGAACCTGTGCTCCCTGCAGTAGAAGTGCAAAGTCCTAACCACTGGACCACAAGGAAAGTCCTTCCTTAAGGATCACTTTTCATTTACATTTTAAAAATACATGTATGTAGTTTAAAAAAAATTTTTTTTCAATCTAAGAGGAGATGCAAATAAACCGTAATACTCTCCCCAGCGTAGTTTCTTGTGAGTTATTCCGTTACGCGTAGATCCACATTTATGTAAAAATTTTCAAACAGCTATATATATATACATCAAACATACAGTTCTTACCAGGGAGATATTTTTGTATGAGCACCATCAGCTCTGCCTCGTTCTCTGTAACAGCTGCCTGTGGTTCTGTTTCACGGATGCACCCTGAGGGGCGTCCAGCAGGGGGAAGTCCCAGCACTGTAGCTGCCCATGGGCATCGTCGTGGGCGCCTCTCGGCACAGTCACGTGTTGTCAGGTGTATCTGCAGTAGGGCTACCCGCTCAGACAGCATCTCCACATGGTAATCGGAACAGACTGTGCCACATCCTTCTGATCTTACCAGTTTACGTGCCCTCCAACAGTCACAAGTGTGCTGGCTTCCCTGTACTCCCACCTACATCGAGCAGCGTCAAAATCCTTTACTTTTACCAGTCTATGGGTGAGTCAAAAACAACACCTGTTTCCAGTTCCATCGCCCCCTCGTTATTGGATCAGAACCACCCCTTTCAATGATTTCAGAATATCCCTCCCAAGCAGATAACACCACGGCTGACTGACAGCATCCCCCTCACTTCACACAGAAAACGTAGTTCTGATTTTTACTCTTGTCCGTAAGAAGGCATCAGGTAACGTTAGGTGTTCACTGTTTTTTCTTTTCCTTTTTTCCTGGACCTCGGGAGAAGAGGTAGATTTCTCACTTGCTTTGGTGCACAGCACACCGCCATCAGCCACGCCAGGCTGCCCTCCTTGTTTTCTTCACCCCTGACACCCATCTCCATTTTCCACCTTCATTTCCCTTCACCAGACGCACCTGCCCTCATGTGTTTGTGTCGTTGGATGTGTGTCTTTTTCAAAAGCACATGGTCTGAGTGTATCTGTGTGTCTTGGGTGAGAGTCTCGTCTCCATACGTAGCACTGTGTCCCTTTCCCTCTCCCCTGTACTCTTGCGATCTCTCCGTGTACATGAGCGTGGTGCATCCAACTTGGCTTTTGGCAAAATTCTCAAGTCTCTAGTGTACTAAGTGCTAGGAATACACACCCAGGCCTTTGCCTCAGGACCATCTAATATTTTCAGTATTTAGGATTCTCTTCTTAGGCTAGATTCCCCAGAAAGGAATTTCTGGCAGCAGAGGGTGTGAACATTTTTATTAAGGCTCCGGACACCTGTTGCTCAGCTTGTCCTCCTCTCCAGGCAGGTAAGCCCCAGCCTGCCTTATGCCAGAGGACACAGTGTCCATCCCCACCACGTCACCAGAGTGTCATGTTGTGATTTCTGAAAGGCAGCTGCCTGGATAACACAGGCACCAGGTCTTCCCAAACTCCAGACTGACCACTGGATGTGGTTTGCGTAACAGTGGCTCTCACTTTCTCACTCGGCCCCTTTCCTCCTCTCCTGGTTAGGGCACGGGAGTTTGTTGCATTTCTCAAGATCATAAAATTTACCTTATCATGCCTCATTTAAACCTGATTGTTTTGAGGCAGCTTGAATCCGATAGTATAAGGAAAATAAAGGAAGAAATTGGGGTAAAGGAGAAAAAAGAATAAAATAGTAGAAAGTGAGGAAGCTTTGGGTGAGAACCCTACCCAGACCCTGTGCTCTAGACTCTGCAGACTTGTACTCGTGCCAGACGTGCCCCTGACACAGGTATAGCCCTGACTTCTAGCAGCTGAAGCACAAGTTCAGAATTGGCGCACAATTCGTAGGCCATACAGTCAAGCTGACCAGAAGCTCAAAGACATGGCCAGAGGGAAATTTCTTCCCCCAGCCCGTGTTGAAAGGGTGCTGTGTGGGGGAGCACATCCCTGCGAGTTAACTCGGCCCACACGCCTGTGCGGGTGGGAGCGCTCGCCCTGCGGCCACTGATGCCAGTCTACGAGTGTCTGTTGAGAACTCACACCAGGTGCTGTGCTGGGTGCTGGGCACGGCAGTGGGGAAAACAGCTGGCCCAACCCTGCCCTCCAGGAGCCTGTTAAGTGGTGCAGACAGACACCAATCTAACAATCAGTAGATAAACATGCAGTGAGACTCCTAGGAAACGCTGTGGAGTCCAGGCCTGTAGCACCAGAACAGCACGGAAGGACCTGCCCCTGCTCAAGCCCCCACCTCAGACAGCAGCCCCTTAGCTGCCTTGCTGCTCATGCCAAGAACCCTAGACACGCCCTGCCCCCACGGCCCGCAGCCCTGGGCGCGTCCTGCGTCTCTGGCTAAGACAGCTGGAGTCTGAACCCCTCTCGTTATGCCCTCCATCCTCCCACGCGCAGTGCCCGCCTCGCCGGGCTGTCACCCTGGACTTCTGCCCTGTGGGGTGTGCCTTCCTCACAGCTGCAGAGGCATCCTCTCAGGCCAGCAGACCAGGTCACAGCCTTGCCCTCAGCCCTGAAGCACCAGCGTGTCTTACCCAAACGAAGCTAAAGCCTTTTTCACAGCTGTGCAGCTTCCGTCTCCCTTCTGCCGACCCAGCCTCATCTCCGGACGCTCTGCTTCCTCCCCAGCTCCAGGCCTGCAGACCCTCACTGTTCCCTGCACACGGGAACATAAGCCCCCTCGGGACGCTTCCCACCGCCTCCAGGGCTCTTCCCCCAGACATCCTCACAGCCGCTCCTGTGCTGCCTTCAGGCCTATTCCTGGGTGAAGTCTCGGAGGCTTTCCTGGGCCGTGAATGACAGTCCACCCCACTCTGCTTACACTGCGGTGCTTTTCTTAGCACCCATCTCCACCTGACGGTGTGTTGCACGTTCATCTCTTGAGATTCTCCCTCTCTGGTGCCCGAGCTCCGTGAGAGCAGGGGCTTTTCTGCCTATTCCAATGCTGAGCACGGCGTATGGCACGTGACAGTAGACATGAGCTGAATTAATGAAGGTCATGTCGAGGAAAGCTGCTCAGAAGCCCAAGTGAGGAGAAGAGAGCTTCCCAGACAGAGGAGCATGTGCGCGGGCCGCCCACGGGTGGGAACATAGTACACCAAGCTTGTTAAGTGGTAGAGACAGACACCAGTCTAGCAATCAGTAGATAAACATGGTGCGAGCTGCAGCCAGAGAGGCCTGCGGTGGCCACCACGAGGACACGAGAAGCCAAGGAGAGGATGTGGACTTGAGCAGGGAAGCTCAAGCAGGGAACCTGCTGAGAGGTGTTAAGCAGGGGAGCAAGGTGATCAGACAGGCGTTTAAACAGATCCAAGAAAAGCTCTGTTTGAGAGTCATCAGTGGCCCCGTGTCCTACCCCACAGCACATTATCCCCCCCCCCCAGTAAGAGGGCCTCATGATAACAAAAGACAATACGATTCTGTGACCGTGGAGCCATATAGCACAGCCTTTCCAAAGTCCAGAGTCAACAGCATGTAAGCACTGGCTCTCGAGCCCTGTGAGAGAGAACGTTCCTCGGGTTCACCCAAAATAAGACCCTGAAGCAGCTGTCAGGGCCTGCCATCAGAGCTTCAGGCGTCGCTGTGGGAGAGGTGGCCCAGGAGAGGGTGCAGAGTGAGCAGGGCGCAGGTGACTCGTAACTGGGTGGCCACCTACAGGCTCCCTCAGCTTTTGAGCAGAGAGAGGAAGCTTGGAAGAGTTTGTTCTGGGGTTCAGACGGCTCTCTTGGGACTTCGAACATCAGGCTCCCCTCCCCTGTGACTGCTACACACACACACACACACACACACCCCCCATTACCTGTCTCCAAGTGGAGCCACCAAGGGCCCACCTACACACACACACACCCCCCATTGCCTGTCTCCAAGGGCCCACCTACACACACACACACACACACACACACACACCCCATTGCCTGTCTCCAAGCAGAGCCACCAAGGGCATACCTACAGACTCCTTTAGTCAGTTCAGTTCAGTCGCTCAGTTGTGTCCAACTCTTGGCGGCCACTTGGGGAGGCATATCTGAGGGCTTGAGGGTCCTTCCCTTTTTCCTGTTGCCATAGAAACTGAAAGCCCCCCTTCCCAGTATCATCTGAGATTCTTCCTAACACTATTCCCCAACTCCAGAGCGGGGAGACCATCTCCAGAAGAAAAGCGAGGAGTCTGGTTT
>SJYQ01032677.1:0-23455 GCA_006410935.1 Redunca redunca
GTGTTGATTTCCTAACCACTGTAACCTGGCAACTGGATTTTCTTTTTTTTTTTTTTTCTGTGTTTGCACTAGAAGGCAGTAGAAGCAAAGTGACAGATCACTTGAGTGCAGACCAGTATGTATTGTTAAGATTTTCCTGTTGGATTGTGTTTAAAGATCTTCTAGAAGCTGTATCATTTGTGGAGTCATAGGTGGTTAGTGATAATTGCATCCCACAAAAAAATACTTTTGTAATATCAACTGTTTAGAATCAAACTAGTTCTGAAACACTAAATTGAAAATTGCTGTATCTAGTGTGTTTTAAAGTGTTGTTATTTGCTGTGTAGATTGGCAGTAATAGATTTAACACAGAAGCTGACTTCCCCAGAACACCTTTGAACTTTTGGTTTTCCAGGAAGATGCTAATACACCTCTGTTGTATTCCAGAGCCAAATAAAACGTGTTGTTGTGGATTGTCTGTGCAGTAGTTGATATTCTCATGTACCCATAGTTTATTGCTAGAAAGGGTTTATGTCAGGGCTCTTTCCACCTCGGTATGCTTAATTATTTTTGTGTACTGAAAGGATGTTAAGTCAGAGGTGTTTTTTAAATTTTTAGGTATTATTACAAGGTTTAGTTCTTCAACTATGATTGAACCTAGAATTTCTGACAGTTTTTTTTCCCCTACTTTATGAAAAGGGAGAATAATTTTCCAAGTGGTCCTTATATTTCCAGTAAGGAAATGGCAACCCACTCCAGTATTCTTGCTTGGAGAATCCCATGGACATAGGAACCTGCTGGGCTGCAGTGCATGGGGTCGCAAAGAGTCGGACATGACTGAGCGACTTCATTATCACTAGCCGTGTCTGTAGCTCAATTTTATTATCTAATATAACTGCTTCTATTAAAACCTTGCCACTTCCTGAGATATGAGGCTCTGAAATCTGTTAGGTTGACCTTCAGTTTTATTTATATGAAGAAAAATTAAAAATTTTACCTGGTTTGACGATGTTAAAAGGATATGAGCACAAAAGTGGGAATGTGAGAAAGTCATAGAGTTGCTTGGAAGAAAGGCACTAAGTTGGGGCAGGAATAGTGTATTTAAGAACACATTCACCTTTATATCTTAAGGTAGTAATTACCAAAGAAAGGAGCTAGCACAAAGGTTCACTCACCCCTTGGTGTCTTGGTAGTGTTTCTGTTTTTGTTAACTGTTTTGGGGTTTGGGGTTGGTTAGTTTTTTAATGGTGCTGCTAGACCGCCAAATGGTGTAACCTAGCAGTTCTATTTATTAGGTAGTTGGATGCAAACAACGTAAATGCTTTGTCCTAACAGCCTCCTAACTCTTTGGAAAACTAATACACATAAATTGCAAGAAAAATGTAGTTTCTTGTATAACAATGGTTATTAATGGAAGGTGTCTGCCTTTTGGGCACACTATAGCTTGTTATACCTTGAAATCAGATTGGATACTTCCATCTTAATTCCTCATTGACTTTTTTTGTTTGTTTTTGGTTGGTTTGTTGTGTTATTTTGTTAGTTTTAAATTAGAACAGCCTCCAAAAATCCAGCTTTGCAAAGATGAAACTTAGTGGAGAAGAAGGATATAGTGCAATCTACTGTTAAAACTGAGCTACTTGGTATCTTGACTGAAGCTGAGTATCGCTGAATTTCTTTTAAATTTGAAATCTCCTGTAACAGCTCTGTAAATTCTCCCATAGAGCTGTGATCCACCTTGGCACCCAGTTTGGGAATCACTGGACTTGCATGTACATTCAGATCACTTTTCCAGAAAGTTTTACATAGTAGTGCAACTGACATACAGATCTGAAAATATGAGAAGCATATCAGGGTTTCTGTGAGCAAAGAATATGTGAAAGAGAGTTTGGTTTTAGATGTTTACAGGCAGGACTTTTGATAATACTTAACTAATTGGAACTGCTTTTTTTCTTACTGGAACGGCTTTTTTTCTTTTTTAGCAGAATATTCATGTTTCCATATCATTCCTCACTTGATACAAACTGAAATAGATTACCAGTTTCTTTTTTTGTAAATGATAGGCCAGTTGACAGACTTAAAGTATCAGTTATTCTGAACTTCTGTGACATCTTTTTTAAACTTTTTTTCCGTTTTCTTTTTAAAATTTTTTTTTATTTTTAATGTTTGTTTATTTGTTCGGCTATGCCTGGACTTAGTTCCAGCATGTGGGATCTAGTTCCTTGATCAGGGATGATAGAACCTGGGCCCCTTTGATTGGGAGTGTGGAGTCTTAGCTTCTGGACCACAGGGAAGTCCCTGTAGTTTTTCTAGATGTTTAAAAATACTCTAGATATATTAAAAATGAGTGATTGTAGTCTTTAAGAAGCTTTCCATTTACTAGAAATGTTTAGTTTATCCTCTAAACATAGAGTATATTTATTCCATTAAGTGCTATTTAAAAAAAAATTAGTCTTCTGATTACTGTTGTTGTATCTTAGAATTCAAAGTGATCTTTTAATTCAAACAAACATCATGTTCCATTAAAAATGAACTCATGGGGGACTATCATTACTTCTGAATAAAGTATGTGAGGTTGTATGTCATAATGTATCTTACAGTTAAATACACAAATAAGTTACCTTTCAAAGTGGTAACCAACACAAGTATCTTATGGTGTATCACATATTTATGCTTTAAGAAAGATAAACCATAACTAGTAATGGATCTGAACCATCTATGCCCATGTTTCTTAGAAGACTTTGGGGCTAAATGTCATCCAGCTTGAATGTGAGCTGCTTAAAGGCAGAAGATTTATCTCTGGACAGTTGTATCTAGACAGTTCCTGGTATCGTGTTCAATAAATACTTGTTCATTGAATAATATTTAAACTCTAAATCTCTTAGCTATAAGGCTTGACTATATGAGGTTCTTGACAGTGAAGGTTGGGAGTAACTCAGATCTTCTACAGCTGGTCCTGTGTTCTGCTATATCACATCTTTGGTCAAATTCAGCTATATATCATATAGATTCAAAAGTAGATTGCTGGTCAGCAGTTGAAAGGTAAAGTTGGTGAGAGTCATTTATAGCTTTAGATTCTGTTAACTGAGACTTTGCTGTATTTGGGGAAATCTAGAAAAGAAGTACCACCAAAGGAGTATATACCCTCAAATTACATTTGACTTGTTTGTGAGCCCTTTGTTAGGGAAATGTTTATTTTGGGAATATTTATTAGTTATAAATTTATCAGACTGATCTTTCTCTTAATTGAGTAATTACCATAGATTCTCTTTTAAGAGATTCTGCCCTTTTCTTCTCCCCTCCAATTTTTTTTTACATCTAAAGAAATTGGCCTTTCAATAAAAAAGTAATACTTCAACATTTCCTGCTTGATTAATTTCTATATGTGCCCATCAGTTGAAGATAAAACCTAATACATTTTTTAATTTCTTATTTTTTTTTGGCTGTGCTGGGTCTTTGTTGCTGCATGGGTTTTTGTCTGGTTGCTACCAGTGGGAGGGCAGCTACCTAGTTGCAGTGCCCGAGGTTTTCCTTGCAGTGGCTTCACTTGTTGGGGAGCGTGGGCTCTAGGACACATGGGCTTCAGTAGTTAGGCTCTCAAGCTCTAGAGCACAGACTCAATAAAGTCTGCACAGGCTTAGTTGCTCTGCAGCACTTGGGATCTTCCCGGACCAGGGATCGAACCTGTGTCTCCTGCATTGGCAGGCAGATTCTTTACCACTGAGCCACAAGGGAAGCCCAGATTTATCTTTTCAAAATGTACTTACTACTTTGGCTGTGCCAGGTTTCAGTTGTGGCACGTTGTGTCTTCAGTTTTCGTTGTGACATGCAGGATCTTTTAGTTGTGACGTGCAGGATCTTTAGTTGAGATGTGCAGTATCTAGTTCCCTGACAGGGGATTGAAGCTGGGTCCCCTCCACTGGGAGCATGGACCACCAGGGAAGTCCCAAAAGTTAACACATTTAACAATATTTGTTTTATCACAGATTATTGTCATTTAGCATGTGCTTGGATCACGTTTTTCAAGCCCTTTAAGTACTTTTACAAAAGTAGAACATTTTTTGTGTTGTTTTTTGGCCAAGCTGTGCCGCATGCAGGATCCTGACCAAGGAATGAACCCATGACCCCTGCACTGGGGAAATGTCATCTTAACCACTGGACCACTAGGGGAAGTCAGTGGTACATCCATTTTTTTAAAAGGAGAAGTGCCCTTCCCTGAGAGCTCAGTGGTAAGAAATCGCCTGCAGTGCAGGAGATGTGAGTTCGATCTCTAGGTTGGGAAGATCTTCTGAAGTAGGAAATGGCAACCCACTCTGATATTCTTGAATTGAAAATCATGAACAGAGGAGCCTGGTGGGCTACAGTCCGTGGGGTTGCTAAAAAGTCAGACATGATTGAGCAGCTAAGCAACATATGTATACTTACAGCTGATTCATGTTGTAACATAGAAACCAACACAACATTGTAAAGAATCATTCTCCAATTTAAAATAAGGAGAGAAGTGCTTATTTTCCTACAAACCATAGTTAAGATGCACCAGATTCTAGTATGTTAAAAGCAGTGTTTGGGAACAAATGTGATTTCCACTCTCTCATTCCAAGACAAACTAAGAAATTTTAGTCAAAACTACAGAGGAAAATTTTAGGTAATGCAAATTTTAATTGCTCAAATTGACATAGCCCTAAATATTGAACTTGAAAATACTTGTCAGAAGAACTTGGAATGTCCCACTTCAGGGATTTTGGGTGGTGTTGTAATTAGTGGCTTATTCACATAATATATAGAGAGATGAAAAAAGTTTTGCATCTGTTAGTATTAAAAAATAGATTAACAGACTTGAACGGTAGTGCGGGATTTTGCCAGGGTTTGTATAAGACTAGAGATAAATCTAACATAATTTAGATGCCAGAGTTTAAAATCAGCTGTTCTCTGGGTTAATAGGAAAAAAGGGTGATGTGATATGATCTTCACAGAAGACAAAAAGGATTTCATAAACACTTGGTTTGCCTTTCAAGTGAGTGAATATGTGTGTCTGTTACTATTTAGGTTAAGGGTAGGATTTCCTCTCTTGTATTTTCTGATGGTTTAGATCGGGGTCACTTGGTAACTATTAGGCTTTACAGGCCATGAGTGTCCCTGTCTCACATTCTTATTTTTGCATCTCTTAAAATATAAGAAAAGTTAGGACTTCCTTGGTGGCACAGTGGATAAGAATCCACCTGCCAATACAGGGGACATAGGTTCAGTCCCTGGTCCAGGAAGATTCCACATGCTGTGGAGCAACTAAGCCTGTGCACCACAACTGCTGAGCCCATGCTCTGCAACAAAGAGTAGTTGCGCTCACCACAACTAGAGAAAGCCTGCACAAAGCAATGCAGACCCAGCACAACCAAAAATAAATAGTTTATTCATATATATATGCACATAAATATATACACCAAATGGCTCCTGGGCCAACCTCTGATTTGGATCATTTGATTTTGCTTTTATTATCTGGTAAATGATTGTATTAGTTTGTTAGGGCTGCCATAGCAAAGTACTAGAGGATGGGTGATTTAAACAGTAAAAAATTTTTCCTTACAATTCTGGAGATGGTTAGTTCAAGATCAAGGTGTCAAAAGGTTGGTTTATTTTGAAGCCTCTCTACTTGGCTTGCAAATGGCCTTCATCTATCTTCACAGGGTCTTCCCTCTGTAATGGTCCTAATCTTTTGTAAAAAAAAAAAAATTAATGTATTTTTAAAATTAATTTTATTATACTTATTGAAGTATAATTGCTTTACAGTGCTGTGTTTGTTTCTGCTGTACAGCCCAGTGAATCAGTTACGTATACATTTATCCTCTCTTTAGATTTACTTTCCATTTAGGTCACCACAGTTCCCTTTGCTATTCAATAGGTTCTCATTAGTTGTCAGTTTTATATATAGTAGTGTGTATATGTCAGTCCTAATCTCTCAATTCTTCCCACTCCTCCTTCTCTGCTTGGTAACCATAAATTTGTTCTCTCCATCTAACTGACTCTCTGTGTTGCAAATAAGTTCCTCTGTACCATTTTTCTAGGTTCCATATATAAGCAATACTATATGATACTTGTTTTTGTCTTTCTGACTTCCCTCTGTATGACAAATTCTAGGTCCATTCATGTCTCTACAAATGTTATTTCATTCCTTTCTACAGCGGACAGTAATATTTAATTGTATATACCTATCACATTTTCTTCATGGGTTCCTCTATGTATGGACATTTAGGTTGCTTCATTGTTGATCTCTTACAAGGACATTAGTCATACTGCATTATGGTCCACTGTAAGACCTCATTTTATGTTAAAGACCCTGTCTCCAAATACAGTCACATGAGGTTTAGGACTTAACATAGGAATTTGGGGGTTTAGGACTTAAACATAGGAATTTGGGACATAATTCAGGCCGTAACAATGGTGTAAATCTAGATTACTGAATGTGAATTCAAGGAAAGAAGAAAGATTCTCCCTGATTCCATTGTCCTTGATATGAACAGAAACCAAAGAGTTTATGTACTTGGTTTTTGATAGAGCCGCCAGGTCACCAGTGGTGCTCCTCCTCCATTACTATAGGTTCTTAATGCATAACTCCTCTTTAAGAAGGTAAACACTCTACTTTAACATGGTAAATGGTACTGTTAACTATTTCAGATTACATTGTTAAATTGGCTGGAAAAGTGTGTTTACCAGTATTGAAATAGCCATTGTAAGTCAACTTGGGCCAATAAAAATTCATTTTTAAAAAATCTGGGTAATTTTTTAGCGTTAACTACCACCCCCACCCCCAAACAGGAAAGATAGAATACTACAATGAATTCTTCAGAAACCCATTATTCAGTCTCAACCTTTATCAGTACAGGGTTATTCTTATTTTATCTACCCCCCACCCCCCTTTTCCCCAGTGGATTTTACATTGAAAATCCCAGACATGTTCCTTTAAATAAGGAACATCTGCAATCTGGATACCTTTGACAACAGACAATTCTTGTTTACCAAGACAACAATTTCTGAAACTGGAGAATAAATGACAATTGGACAATAAATCCTAGACAGATCTTCTGGGCTGTAGCTATTGCAGTATTTGTTGTTTTGTGTCTTAATTGAATGGAAAGGATTGATTTTTTTTTTTTTATTACAGTTTCACCATTAGACTATGTTGCTCTAAAGAAACAAACCATTCTGTGTCAAAACCATTTAATATCATTTTTCTAAAGTGTGAAAATAATAAACCCACCTACCCTTAGCAGTTTGAACATTTTAGCAGGTCATTGCCACATAGCTTTCTCTCTCCTTTCTTTTCCTTAATTATTTTAAAGCAAGCCTCATATACTTCTCTTTTAATCTTGAGTGATTTTTTTTTTTTGGTAAAGCAGTGCCTTTCACACCTAACAAAACTACCGGTTTTCATGTTGTCTAATACTCTGTCCATATCTAGGACAGGTTTCCACGGTTTTGGGAATTTTTTTTTATATTGTTTGAATTGAGATGCATACCAGATTTACAAATTGTGCTTGTTCGATAGTTCTTAGGTCTCTTTTAATCTAGAACAGTTAAGTTCTAGATTGGAATGAGTCATGTTGATCAAATCAGGAGGTAAATGTCTGGTTGGTCCACTTTTGGTGATGCTGAGATCATAAATTCTTTATCTGCTATTTATCTAATTATCACTTATGGTCCTATTTATTGATGAATAACTGCCAAATCAGTATAAAGATTGAAAAATGGTGATTTGATTTTATTTTTTGTTTTTGCCCCTCACATTTTATTCCACACCAGAGCTAGAATTCTGTAAGGAAGCTTCCTTCATGAAATGGTCCTATTCGGGTATCATGAATAAAGATTCATAAAGGGGACTTCCCTGGTGGTCCAGTGGTAAAGAATCTCTGCCAATGCAGAAGACGTAGGTTCTATCGCTGATCTGGAAAGAGTCCACATGCCACGGGGCAGCTAAGCTTGTGTGTCAGAACTGCTGAGCCTGCATTCCACTAGAGCTAGAAGTGGAGCCAGCACACCCTAGAACTTGCACTCTGCAACAGAAGTCTGAGCCCTGCAACTAGAGAGTACCTCCCACTCACTGCAA
Source organism: Redunca redunca (assembly GCA_006410935.1). Classification (NCBI taxonomy): domain Eukaryota; kingdom Metazoa; phylum Chordata; class Mammalia; order Artiodactyla; family Bovidae; genus Redunca; species Redunca redunca. The sequence continues at coordinate 8,075 of SJYQ01032677.1, forward strand.
ATAGAGAAAGCCTGAGAACAGCAATGAAGACCCAGTGCAGCCAAAAATAAAATATAAATGGATAAACAAAATTTAAACGTTGATAACGGGAAAAGAGGATAGATGCCTGTTCTTCCTTCTCAGTTGCCTTTTTGTAAAGAATTGTAGCTGTATCATCTTGTGGTGATCTAGAATTGTGGATAGTTTTTAAATCAATATAAATTTGGAGTATTTATAGTCAGTATATTTGGATCAGTTTGCAATCATTCTTTCAAATTGTCACTGGCCAAGGAGAGAGACACCATACTTTTTTTGCCTCAAGTGGGCAAAACATTGTTTTTATTTTTATTTCTTTAAATTTTGGCTGCACTGGGTATTCGTTGTAGCATGTGGCCTCTTTGCTGTATGCAGGCTTCTCATTGCAGAGCCCTGGGCTCAGTAATTGCAGTTAGTGGGCTTAGTTTCCCTGAGTCATATGGGATCTTAGTTTTCCAGCCAGGGCTCAACCCAGGTCCCCTTCAAAGGGAGATTCTCAACCACTGGATCATAGAGACGTTCCAACATATTAATGACAAAAGATATATTAATTTGTTTTATTGTTTAGTTCCTAAGTCATGTTTGACTCTTTGGACCACCATGGATTGTAGCCTGCCAGCCTCTGTCCATGGGATTTCCCAGGCAAGCATACTAAAGTTGGTTGCCAATTCCCAATTCAGGGCATCTTCCTAGCTCTGGGATCAAACCTGCATCTCCTGCATTGGCAAACAGGTTTGATACCACTGAGCCATCTGGGAAGCCCAAACATTTGTTACCCAAACATTGACAGGGGGTGTTTAAATATTCACTTACATAACAAATTTCCAGCCACTGGTGTTTTTGCAAAAATTCCCTAGTCACTAATGAGTTAACAAATAATAAATATTTTCCATTAAAGAGCAAACATGGGGGGAATTCCTTCTCAGTCCAGGGATTAGGACTCCTGGTGCTTTCATTGTTGAAGGCCCATTTCATCTCTGGTTTGGAAACTGAGATCCCACAAGCCGCATAGAAAAGGTCAAACGTTACCACGTATTGAGAAAGCTGTTTTGGCAAGAAAATGAACTAGAGGTAATGTGTGGCCTTTTGGAACCTATTAATAAACTCCTAATTCATTTATTTTATGTACATTGATATGGTAACATTAGAAATTGTGATTTTTATTTTTAATGTTTTTAGTCCACAGAAGTTTGGTTCTTTTTCAAAGTGAAGTCGCTCAGTCGTGTCCGACTGTTAGCAACCCCATGGACTGTAGCCTACCAGGATTCTTCATCCATGGGATTTTCCAGGCAAGAGTACTGGAGTAGGTTGCCATTTCCTTCTCCAGGGGATCTTCCTGACCCAGGTATTGAACCTAGGTCGCCCACATGGTAGGCAGACGCTTTACCATCTGAGCTACCAGGGAAGTCATAGACATTTTTCAAAGACATTTTTAAATCCCACCGCAGTCTGCCAGTAGATGCCTAAAGAAATAGCTGTTACTCTTGCTGATTTGTTGGTATTTCGGCTTTGGAAATTGCTGTTTATATATATATTTTTTAATATTTATTTGCCTGTGCTGGATCTTAGTTGTGGCATGTGGGCTCTCTAGTTGTGGCTTGTGGAATCTAGTTCCCTGACCAGGGATCAAACCTGACCTCCTGTATGGGGAGCTTGGAGTCTTAGCCAGTGGACCACCAGGGAAGTCCTGCCATTTATAACTTTTAATTTCAGAGCTGGTATCAGTGTTCCAGAGTAGTGTGTGGCAACTAGTTTAACCATTACTCAAGTGTAACTATTGTGTAAAAATATTAATGAACTGTGGCTGTAACGTTTTAGAACTTGAAACAGTTACACCTTAGGATTGGGAATTTCGGAAGCAAACAATTCGTTTATGTTGAGTTGATTTATGAGTAGTGTTTGAAGATATAACTTATTTCTTTAAAAGTTTTGATTTGAAGTTTTGGGTTTATAGAAAAGTTTAAAAAATACAAATAATTCCTGTAACTTTGATTTTTAGATGATCAAAGTGGCACATACTTATTTTTAAAAAGTAATTGCACCCAAAATGCAAAATAAACGGTTTTTTTTAAATAATTGGAACAGTTGAGATTGATATGGCTCTATTTCCTTTCTTTTCTCTTTCTGGCTCATGCTTTAGAGGCAAGTGCTGTTAATCTACCTGTTCTTTGTGCGTGCATGCCTGCGTGTGTGTGTGTGAGAGAATTCTTGGAATTTTTATGAGTGTGAAAGTATTTATCGAAGTAACCTGTCTTGGTCTTGAAGATAACAAAGAAAAATTTTATTTATCACATGTATCTTGTGTGTGTGTGCACTCAGTATTGTTTGACTCTCTGTGACCCCATGGACTGTAGCCCACCAGGATCCTCTGTCCATGGGGTTTTCCAGGCAAGAATACCGATTGGGTTGCCATTTCCTGTTTCAGGGGATCGTCCCTACCCAGGGGTTGAACTCATGTCTCTTGCATCTCCTGCATTGGCAGGTGGATTCTTCGCCACTAGCACCACATGGGAAGTGCTTGTAATCTTTACTGCCTGTTAAGTGACCATATTTGACTGTATTTGCTTCTAGCAGATTTTTAGCTATATTTAAAACATAATTTTTAATGGATGAGTAGAGCTTTAGGCAGAACTTTGAAATACTGTCATTTCTCATACTTACAAAAAATTCCCCCCACAGTTTCTCGAATTGTAAGTAGAAATGTTGCATACTATATTTCATATGACAATGGATTAGTTCTTTTAAATCCTGTGAAGTTGAATTTTTAAGAGCAGGGCTGTAAAGAAGCAGCACACAAATTTTAACAGGGCTACCTAAATGGTTAACTCCATTGAACATTTTGGTCTTATGTTTTAAAATCCCTTCCTGTGAGGAAATAGTATCATTGCATTTTAACCTGAAATGCACCTGTTAGGGAAAAAAACATATTAATAGTTCACATTTGAAATTGTAATATACTGCCTCAAAATAATGCTCTGATGGAGAATAGAAGTATGTTACTTACATGCTAAATTTCAGAGGTTATGTAAATACCCAGTTAGTGAATTTCAGCTTAACTTTGTCTAATTTTATCTCATTATAGGCAACCTGCTTCTGCAAAGTGGTACGATCGGAGGGACTATGTCTTCATTGAGTTTTGTGTTGAAGACAGTAAAGATGTTAATGTAAATTTTGAAAAATCAAAACTTACATTCAGGTAAATTACCATTTTTACGTCAGTGGGTGAAAAACTTGTTTCAGACAGCTTGAAAAGCTTCAGTTTGCTTGTTTGTGGTTTCTCTGAAGTTACTACTAATCTTTACCTCTTTGAAGAGACTCATTTTCCCCCTCCTTTTTTTTTGTACAGTTGTCTTGGAGGAAGTGATAATTTTAAACATTTAAATGAAATTGATCTTTTTCACTGTATTGATCCAAATGTAAGTAGTTTTGAAACTTTAATCCCCCCAAAAAATTTAAATTGTGAGGAAATGGACATAATTTATACTCATTTTAGAGATAAATATTAATTCTTAACAGTTCAGAGGCTAAATAAAATTACATGGTTTGCATTGTTTTCAATCTTGTAACTACTTCTCTGCATATTATTTTTGTTGTTATCCACGTTTGGACTCAGGACAGTAGTGTCTTTTTTAGCCTTTTTAAAATTGCAGTGTAGTTAATATAAGGACAGTACTCTTGATGCTTGTCTTATTTAAGCATAGATGTAGCTAAGTATGTTCTATGCTTACTATGTTCTTATGCTTACTATGTTTACTAATATTTTTTTAAACTTTTTATGCTATTCACCTTGTTCAGGGGAGGCAAAAAATACTATTTTTGCTATTGGATAGCTTATGAAATCTTCCTTAGCCTAGGAGATGTTTCAGGGTGTAGGGAAAGAAATGAGGAGGAAAGAAATGACACCAATTTTGTATCCTATATTGATACTAGAGAGTTGTAACAGTGTGAAAACATTTATTTTTGTTTTAGGATTCCAAGCATAAAAGAACGGACAGATCGATTTTATGTTGTTTACGAAAAGGAGAATCTGGCCAGTCATGGCCAAGGTTAACGAAAGAAAGGGCAAAGGTGGGTTTCTTTTCCTATTTTTGAAAGTTAGGTATTTTTAAATAATTGAAGATACATTGACATCAAACTCAAAAGTTTCTGCCCAGCAAAGAAAACCACCAAGATGAAAAGACAACCTACTTAATGGGAAAATATATTTACAAATCATGTATCTGATAAAAGGTTAATATCTAATGTATGTGAGGAACTCCTACAATTCGGCAACAAAAATCCAATTAAAAAGGGGGCAGACATCTGCTATACTCCAATATAAAATAAAAATTAAAGGAACAGGTAGAGCAGTTCCCTGGTGACCTAGTGATTAGGATTCCAGGCTTTCATTGCCTTGGCCCAGGTTCATCACTAATTATTAGAGAAATCCAAATTAAAACCACAATGAGATATCATCTTCTAACTGTTAGTATGGCTGATGTCAAGAAGGCCAATAAGAAATGCTGTTGTTGGGATTATAAACTGGTGTAGCCACTATGGAAAATAGTACGGAGATTCTCAAAAAATTAAAGAGTAGAACTACCATATGATCTAGGCATTCCACTTCTGGGTATTTATCTGAAAAATATGAAAACACTAGTTGGGAAAAATGTGTGCCATCTATTTATTGCAGCATTATTTAAAATAACCAAAATATGGAAGCAGCCAAAGTATCCATTGATGAATGAATGGTAAACTGGTGTGTGTGTGTCTGTTCAGTGGATTAGTATTTAGCCATTTTAAAAGAATGAAATCTTGCCATTTGCAGCAACATGGATGGACCTTGAGGGTAATAAGTAAAATGAGTCAGAAGGAAAAAGACAAACCGAATTTTAAAAAATACAACAAACAAAACTAAAAGACACATACAGAGAACAGATTGATGATTACTAGCGGGGGAGGGGGAGTTGAAGGGATAGATAAAGGGGTACAAGGAGTCAATTTTATAGTGACAGACAGTAAGTGGACTTGGAAGGTAATCACTTTGTAGTCGTATACAGATGTCAAGTGACAATGTTATACACCTGGAACCAGTATTTTTAAAAATTGGTATGAGGAATTATAGTGTGTTTATTTCATGGTATATTACTATTAAGGCCCTCTGTTCCATATGCTTTTCTCTACTTAGATTTATTAGTGTCAGTACTGAGGGTGGTCAGAATAAGATCGGTCACTAATTGATGCAGGCTCTTTTGCATTCAAGAGAAAGACTTAAAGGTATAAATTATTTAGATATCAGATCAGAGTATATGGTGGCATTTAAAAAATAATAAGTTAATTGATTATCTGAATTTGAGTAGTTTCTATTAGTGAATTTTTTTTAAAGGTTTCTGACAACTGAGACTTCATGAAACTATATTTACTATACGTATTGCATTTGATTGACTGATTTTTCTAGTCTATTTTTTGTGCTGATTCCATGCCTTGCTAGTGAGTATGAACCCCCACAATTCAATAATCTAATCAGAGGGTGATATTTATATTGATCTATAGCTTAATTGGCTTAGTGTGGACTTTAATAATTGGAAAGACTGGGAAGATGATTCTGATGAAGACATGTCTAATTTTGATCGTTTCTCTGAGGTAAGTTCTTTTAAATGCATTCTTCTACCTCCCTCTCAGTATGCTTCTTTCTAGGCAGTTTAATTTGTTGTTTTGTTTTGTTTTTTTTACAAGTTTTAAAAAATTAGTGTCAAGTTCTAAAGTTGATGTGTAAGGGAAAAAAATAAACTATATGGTCAGTACAGCAGCTAGTTTTTACTGTTTCTTTGGGGAAAAAAATACCCAATTTCATGTATGCAGTTGCTTATTTAACATCTCTCATATGGCTCTGGCACCTTGATTTCAAAAGAGATAAGGGAGAAATGATATTCATTCTCCTAAACTGTGCTACTCCTTACCTGTAGTAACTGGTGCCACCATTTACCCAGATGTGCACATCACAACTTTTAACAATCTCCTAAGGAAACTCTTAAATGTGTTCAGTTCTGCATCTGTTGCCATTGCATCTTGACATCTAGTATCGCACTTGGAGCCTTCTGAGTATTTTTCCTGCTCAAAGAAACTTAACCAGTATTTAGTGTCTTCAGATGTAGGAAAACTCTTCACTAGTTACTCATATTATTTGAGAGTAGATGCTCAGGATTTTTATACTGAAAGGATTTTGAGTCAGTATCTTTTTAAGACCNTCTAACTCTGAAGTTCAGGTAAGCATGTGTTTTTGAAGTTCCATATGAATTATTTAGTCTGCTTATTTATACCTCTTTATGTAATATATTGCAGTTCTTATACTCTGTTGGGCCCAGTTTATTTTAAGTATATAAGAGTATTTTATACAGGCTATATGTTTTCTTTCAAGGATTGTGTTTATTTTCTGATTTTAACTTAGTTACTGGTGTTTAGCTGAATTCAGTATTCAATCCTTTTATACAAACTAATCAGCCCAAAGGACTTTTATTTTTAAGTTACCATTGATTCTTCACAATATTTAAAACTACAATGAGAATACCATAATACACATGCCACTTAGTTGAACATACAAAACTTTACAACTAAAATTAATCCTATTCTTAGTCACCACAGGTACCTGCTGTTCAGGATTGTGGTATTTAATTTCTGCATCATACATATGTATCTTGTTAGATGAATTTTTAAAATTTCACTTTTCTTCAATGAGAAGTTACTCTTCCTACTACAGTTTCCGGATTTTATGTAATTACATAAAATCTACCTTTTCCAGAAAGGAAAGTACCTAACTAACCTATAGTTGAATTTTTTTTTAATTGGTGGAAATCTTTGGCAGAGCTAAGGTTTATTCTGAAGTGTGCAACCTAATAATTAGGACTTAATTTAACATCATTTTTAAAACTAATTTTTACACTTCGAATAGATGATGAACAACATGGGTGGTGATGAGGATGTAGATTTACCAGAAGTAGATGGAGCAGATGATGTAAGTCTATAAATTCTTTTCTATGTTTAATAAAATAGTAAGAAACAATGTATTTACAGGTTGTTTTATATAAATCAAGACTGCTTTTTTTTGCCGTTAGTTGTTTTTTTACCTAAAACATTACAGGGAAAACCAGTTCTTTTAGAAGTCTTCATTTTGGAGGGATGGATACCTACTAGGAAACAGATGTCCCATGGATCATTCTTAAAGGGACCAGATGTATAGTTCAGAATAATTATTGTGCAGAGACATATACCTTATTCAGTTAACAGTTTAGGGAATATTTTGACAGGTTTTAATAGCAGGATAGTCAGAGAGACATATAGTAAACAGATGGATGTTGTGAATCTATAAGGATATACTGGTCCACTCTCCTCAACATTTTCCCACCTGGCATCCTGTTAACATCTTTAAGAAAGTTTTTCGGTCTAGTTTGGAAAATATTTATTTAAATAGTTCAACAGGATTAGAGTTCATTGTCTTATTCCATTTTTCTCTTGCATTAAATGCCAAAAGAGAAAAGAAACCATTATATAGAAAAATTCATTTTGATTAGTAGAAAGGAATTCAAAGAATGGGTTCAATTCCCTCCAAAAGGCACACATCTTATAGGAAGATATATCCTCAGCTGTACATACTGTTCATCTTAAATAAACCTGTTTTTAAGTCCATTGATAAGTTCATGAGATTAATGTAACCACATGTCTCTGCTACTTTGGTCAAAAGTATAGTGCTTCAACTTTTTAAGGCAAACTGTTCAGTTAGCGGAGGAATGTTTTATCAATTTGGTTGAAATTTTTTGTTTCTCTTTCTGCAGGATTCACAAGACAGTGATGATGAAAGTAAGTATCTTTGTAAAAATAAATCTACTTGGAGATATTTCACATCAAAGACCAAACTCTGAAAATAGAGAAGTTACTTATTTAAAATTCTTAGAAGATCTGTGATTATGGAAGATATGTGATTATTTCTTTATGGCCTCTAACAAACAGCTAAAGCAACAATTTGAATGATTCAAAAGTTGTTGGGTTATTATCCTCTTGTAATTTGTACTAATCTTTCAAAAATCTTTTCAGAAATGCCAGATCTGGAGTAAGGGATATTGTCATCGCTGGATTTTGAGAAAGAAGAATAACTTCTCTGCAAGATTTCATAATTGAGAGAATTCCTGAGTTGATAGCTCTAAAGGCAGATGCTGTATTTGCCTCCTTTAACCCATTTTTCAACCTGTTTGTTTTTTTTAAGGCTTCACTAAGGGTTGATATGTACCATTGTATGGGGCAGTTTTAAGTCAGCTAAGGCAATAACCTTGTGCATGAACATTTCCCAGATTTCCATGATGCTGTTGAGGTCCTAGGCAATTGACACAGCAGTTGTGATAAATAAAAATCTCACCTAAGTCTCCTTTACTCATAACTTAGATACTGACATGATAGGAAGCTCTCTGGTTTAGGGAAAGTAACTAAATTTTAGATTTTAGAACATGGACTCAAAAGTGGCTGAAAGAATTGGTTGATACTTTAAACTGGTAACATGTTATTCCTCTGCCATATCCTTCAGGATTGTTCCACTAAAGTTTTATTTTTCAAAAAATTTACTTAACATTATTGTATGTAAGTAATCACTCGTCAGTGTTCCAGATGTATCTTAGCTAAAACTAGTGAATGCCCTAACTTAGATGGTTTTGAAGCCTGTACATTTGGTATTGTTTGACCCTTAAACTTTTACATCTCTTAGCATGGAGGACGAAGAAAGGCTGTACATTGTTGCTTGGGAGTCTGTACATTTAGACCAAATTTGTATTTGCACTGTCAGTATGGCAAATGAGTGGAAAAAAATGTAATACACTATTGGATTTTTTTATTCCTTTTTTTTTTTGGATTCAGCTTGTACTTGGGCTGAAAACCTCAATTTATGTTCATGACAGTGAGGATTTTTTTTAAATGTCTACATTCTTTCTAATAAACTGTTGGACGACTTCTTGGCTATCCTTTCAAGTGTCTGGTTTACTGTAATTTCATGTATTGCCATTTACTGGAATGGAGTTTTTATTTTTACTTGAGGAAGAATTTGGGAATATTCCTCTGTTTAGGGGAAACAAAGGCTTGCTGTAATGTCACAGAAAACCTTTTAAAAGTGGATCTGTAACAGAAAATTGTAGATGCACTTTGCAACAGTTGGAAAAGAAAGTGTTGTGATTTGATTGAAATAAAACTAAATGTGTTGTCCTCCTCTAAATCTTTGAGCTTTCGCATTTTGGCACTTTTTATTCCTTCCAGCTTCTGTATATTTGTCATAGCATAGAAATGCTTCATATTTCAGTAGTTTGTCAGACACTAAAGGACCTTTGTTACAGGCAGTATTAACGTGCTGGGGGAAGGGAATACAAAGATAAATCTTTCAGGCAATTGTATATGCAAGGAGCACACATCACAAGCTAAGCCTTGGGACAAAGTGAAAAGAAACTTGGGAAATGCCAAATGTAGTAATAGGTATGGATAGAGTATCGTGGGGATTTAGAAGGAAAAACACAACCTTTTTTCTTTACATATAATTAATTGTTTCAAATGAGATACTCAAAGCCATTTTCTTGAAATGGTACAAATGGAAAATCTTAGAGACCATGCAATCAACTCTTGTTACATTGGTCCTCTTATGGGAATGCAATTTTTCTTCAAAGCCTTAGTTTTTTCCACATTAGGTATGGTTGGACTTCTGTACTTATAGAAAATTATTTTAAACTTGGTGTCCTTTCTCTGGAGCATACCAGAGGTATCAGTATGATTGATAATGTACTACTTCATAGAAAAACTTTAAATTTTCCAAAAAACCCTCTAGTTTTATTCTTGCAAAGAATTATGTTTGTATGTTCTGGAAGTTAGAGAGTCGTTAATGATTTATTGGCTTAATGCCAGCCATTGGGCTACATCATTAAAATATAGCATGATGGATTCCTAATTGCATTCTGTTCCTTAAGATTTTTTCAAACCTGCTTTGTGCTCAAATACTATAGTGGGATTTCAGTAATCCTTATTGCTGTCAGGTACGAAGGCCTCTCAACGGTTATCTGACCCCTCTTTAAGTTAAAAGGATATCATGCCAAAAGGTGAATTGACAGGCCAAAACTTAAGGAGGACTATTTGGCCTTGCACCGCAAATCTGAACCATGGCTTCTTTTGCCTTAAAGAGTCACTGGGGAGAGGATCATTTGGTGAATTTAAGCTTGGATAAGGAAGATGGCATCTCTCTCTTACCATTTGGCTATTGTGACATGTGATAAAGATGGCTAAACTTCCTGAACTGTAAAGTTACCTTCAAGGAAGAAAGGAAAGTGATTAGTTCCTACAGCTTACGTTTTATTTGTTCAGTTCTTTGCAGTTTTTTTTCTATTTAGCAGGAGTTCTTTTGACGTGATAATGAACTTCACCTGTATGTGAATATCAGCTGCTGTTCCCCTTCGCTCTCACAGTATTGTACTAACCCTTGAGAACATAAAGGCTGGGGAGGATAGGGTAGGCAGGTGTGTGTAAGGCCTACTCTAACTCCTAAATTATTTTACTCTGATAGGCTTTCATGGTAGTCGGTAATCTCTTCAGGAATAGTGAAGGATGTATGTCACCACTAAATATCCCACCCTGAGGACAGCACCTGCTGGAGTGAAAAAAATGTTGATTGCTTACAGCTTTTAGTGTCAGCCTGGATAATTTCATTGTTTATGTGAAGAACTTACCCAGACCTCTAGCTCAAATTTCTTTGCCTCAAGTCCAATGACCTTGACTATGACTCCTTAGCAACCCATTCCCATATCTCGTGATCACAGGTTTAGGAGGGATTGCTGTAAAGCTGTTCTCAGTATAATTAACAGCCTTTTGAGTTTACCTCTCTCCCTCAGCCACATTTTTGTATTCTCACAAGTTTCATCTCGAAGCTCTAGTTCCTGTCCTGTACCTGTAGCCCTGTAGCTATAGACCCACCTTGGGTCTATGTGGATTCAGGAGTCCCAACCGGAAGATATGCCTCAGGATAGTAGGTGCATGTGGGGCCAGAAAATTGCAATTTGATACTTGACATGTGTGATCCCAGTGGTCCAGTGGCTAAAACTCCATGCTTTCAATACACGGGGGCCAGTGGATTGATCCCTAGTCAAAGAACTAAGATGCCACATGCCACAAGGTGCAGCCAAAATAGAGATGCAGTTTTTGTTTCTTTTTAAGTGTCCTGGTTACCAGCATCAGTCTCACCTAGGAACTTGTTAGATATATAAATCTGGGCCCCCAAATCAGAAACTAAACTGTAGCCCTCTAGCTGATTCTGATGTGTGCTGAAGCTTGATAACTTCCTTTAGATCCAAAACACAGATTCTGAATCAGTTGGTCCTGCTGAGATGGCAACCCCATCCAGTGTGACTGATGAAATTGTTCTCTGTCTCTCCGTTGTCTGATACAGTGAGTGCCAGCTGCAAAGAACTATTGGAAATTTGGAAATGTGGCTAGTATGACTAAAAACTGAATTATTTAATTTTAACAAATGTAATCCCATATGGCTAGTGATTACCATAGTAGATAATGTAAAGTTAGATGATTCTGGTGCTGGTGGTTCCTGGCCTACTCACTGCAAAAAAAATTCAAATTCTTAACGATACGGGGAAATTCTTCCAGAATGATGCAAAATCTAGAAGGTACAAAGGAGAGATCTAAAAAAACGTAATCCCTGCTGGTCCAGTGGTTAAGATCCTGTGTTCTCACTGCCAGGCACCTGGGTTCACTCCCTGGTGGAGGAACTAAGATTCCCCCATCCCACAAGCCCTGTGGCACAGCCAAAACCAAAATTTTTTAAATTGAATGTAACTTTAAACCAACATTTTATTTCTAGTAATTTTAAAGAAGCAATAGATGGTGTACTCATGTTCATAAGATATCCTTTTTTTCCTTCAATACTGCATGTAATAGCCATTTAAAACAATCCAAATAACCATTAATGGAGTAAGTTATTACACACTTATGTGTCATAAGGTGTGTAGCTACAACCAAAAATGTAAGCTGTCACACAAAGTTCTCAAAAACAAAGATCAGAAACCTTATGTTTTCTGTAGTGTTGTGCCTCCACTGAAGTTTTTTTAAAAGACATATGTTTTATGGACATGGGATAGAATGAAAGTGAATGCATAGATGCAAAATATTTTTTAATGCTTATTTCTGGGAGTGAGATTTGGGTAGTGATGAAAGGATTTATCCTGATCCTGTGTGCCTACAATGTTCATGTATTACTTGAGTTAAAGAAAATTTTGGTCTGACAAGAGAATATTGATTTTTGAGGTACAACTTGAGTAGGATACTTAAGTGGAATATCAGTTCAGAACTAATTGGAATTGAGGAGATTAAAAAACTCTGAAGCCAGGAAATTGATTGAATTATTTTTGAAATCACCCAACATGATTGTCAAAAAATATGGTAGAGACAAAGTACTGAATGAATGTGGGACCATTATGAATGGCCGTTAGAATGAGTTTGTAAGGAATTACCTGGCAGTCCAGTGGTTGGGACTATCCTTTCACTGCTGTGCGTCCAATCCCTAGTTGGAACTAAGATTCCGAAAGCTGCTGCTCAGCCAAAAGAAAAAAAGTTAATGGTAAACAATTTTCACCTTAAGATGAAATTCATAAGGTTTCCAGTCATAAATTGAGAGGTTAATTTGAAATTAACTTCAGGTTCAGTCTTTGTGGTCTCTTATCCCATGGAAAGTAACTTGTATTTTACATGAAATACTACCTGGGCTATCTGGAAATCATGAAATAAGAAGACCAAAATATGTCAGAACTCAAATGTGCTGTGTTTAGTTGTATCTGACTGTGACCCCATGGGCTGTAGCCTGCCAGGCTCCTCTGTTCATGGGGATTCTCCAGGCACGAATACTGGAGTGGGCTGCCATGCCCTCCTCCAGGGGATCTTACCAACCCAGGGATTGAACCCAGGTCTCCCACACTGCAGGCAGATTCTTTACTGTTTGAGCCACCGGGGAAGCCAAAGAGTACTGGAGTGGGTAGCATATCCCTTCTCCAGGGGAACTTCACCCAGGAATCAAACAGGTCTCCTGCATTGCAGGAGGATTTTAGACAGTATTACTTACAAATTTCTTTGGAAGGAATGATGCTAAAGCTGAAACTCCAGTACTTTGGCCACCTCATGCGAAGAGTTGACTCATTGGAAAAGACTCTGATGCTGGGAGGGATTGGGGGCAGGAGGAGAAGTGGGCGACAGAGGATGAGATGGCTGGATGGCATCACGGACTCGACCTGAATCTGAGTGAACTCCGGGAGATGGTGATGAACAGGGAGGCCTGGCATGCTGCGATTCATGGGGTTGCAAAGAGTTGGACATGACTGAGCGACTGAACTGAACTGAACTGAACTTATAAATTTAGCAGGTTACCTAATTTCAGACAGCAAAGGAGTTAGAAAAAATTTTACAAACGAGCATAGTGGAGAAATAGCTTTATATATCCACCTCAGTAATATTAAGAGCATTTATCGTTGCATTGTGATACAAAGATTTGTTTAACCCAACTGCCCAAGGGAGAAGGCAATGGCAACCCACTCCAGTACTCCTGCCTGGAAAATCCCATGGACAGAGGAGCCTGGTGGGCTGCAGTCCATGGGGTCTCGAAGAGTTGGACACGACTGAATGACTTCACTTTCACTTTTCACTTTTATGCATTGGAGAAGGAAATGGCAACCCACTCCAGTGTTCTTGCCTGGAGAATCCCAGGGATGGTGGAGCTTGGTGGGCTGCCATCTATGGGGTCACACAGAGTCGGACACGACCGAAGCGACTTCGAAGCAGCCACAGCAACTGCCCAAAGAATAAAGTTTCCTGATAATATCCTAAATGTAAAAACATTTCAAAAAGTGATGAGCCTCAGTTACCTGGAATTTTATGTTGAAATCTTCCCTTGGACACCTGGATTAAGTGAAGTGTCGGTTTAAATGTTTGATGGTTAATAAAAATTTTGGCCACAACCAAAAGTGATGATACAGAACCAAAGGATCTTAACACTTAGTCAATAGTAGGTAAAAATACTAGTCAACACAAATGTGCTGATTATATGCCAGACATTTTTCTAAATGCTTCTTTCACATTTTAATCTATTTGATTTTTGAGACAACTCTATGAGATTATCCTCATCTCTTATAATGAGGAAGATGATATACAGAGATTTTAAACTTGCTCAATGATGTCTAGTAAGTGTAAAAAGATTTTAAACCCAGTCTGGTTCCAGGGGCAATTCTTAAGTATCTTATCCTTTCTATAGAAACTTCAACTCTAATAGTTGAGAAAAGCAAGTGAAATGTATAGGTTCCTATTAAATGGGATGCTACCCTGCGTCATCGGAAGAGCACAAGTTGCAAAACAAAAATGTATATCCTGCATGCAGCCCATTGAAATTCTTTGACCCTGTATCACTGCAGAATGAATTCCTAGTTGCCAAACCCAACTAGTTCTTTTGAGCCCTTATTTTATAGCATAGTTATGTCATTGATACTATTGACCACTTTCTCCTTAATACTCTACTTGATTCTTGCATAGTGTATGTTCTTTGGTCTTCTTATTCCTCTGCTGTTTCCCAAGATGGTTTATTTTTTTCTACCTGCTCCATACACACTGTTGTTTTCTTGGGTTCTTTCCCTCTTACTAGGCAAGATTACCTGTGTGTATGCTAAGTTGCTTTAGATGTGAACTTTTGGGATGCTATGGACTGTAATCCACCAGGTTCCTCTTTTCATGGGATTTTCCAGGCAAGAATACTGGAGTGGGTTGCCATGCCCTTCAAGGAATCTTCCTGACCCAGGGATAGTAGCCAGGTCTCCGGTCTGCTTCACTGGCGGGCAGGTTCTTTACTAATAGTGCCACCTGGGAAACCATAGGCACTTCAGATCAAACTTTCTCTACTTCTCTTATGTTCCTGCTTTCTCCTTTTAAGTTCTTTGTAGTTCTTGCTACCAAACAGTAGAAAACTTTCACTATCACACAGAAAAATAAGAACTAATGTGTGTTGGTTGGAGAAAGTCTGGGGAAGTAGCTTCATGCTGACCAGCAGCCATATTTGTCATTAGCCATGTTTGTTCTAATAGATTAAGGGTTTCCTCCACCCTGCTACCAAATACCTTAGATAAAGTCAATACTACATTAAAGGATGTCCTATTTATGATTTTTCGTGTTCAGGGACCACACACTTACCTCTGCCCTGCCTCCACTCCCATCCAAGTCCCTGAGAACTGGTTCTTCTCTCTGTATTCATCTCTTTATTCATCTCTTTTTTCCCTTCTTCACCTGCAGTACCACAAAAGAAACATGCTGTGTAATAAAAATATATAATGG
>SJYQ01032678.1:0-23945 GCA_006410935.1 Redunca redunca
CTGGAGAATCCCAGGGACAGGGAAGCCTGGTGGACTGCCATCTATGGGGTCGCACAGAGTCGGACATGACTGAAGCAACTTAGCAGCAGCAGCAGCAGTGTATTTTAAATTTCAGTTATTATGTTCTTCATTGTTGATTGCTTGTTCTTTAGTTCTTCTAGGTCCTTGTAAATTATTTCTTGTATCTTCTCCATCCTTGTCTCCATTCTATTTATCTGTGCCTCCATTTTATCTCCAAGGTTCTGGATCATTTTTACTACCATTACTCTGAATTCTTTTTCAGGTAGATGGCCTATTTCCTCTTTCTTTGTTTGGTCTGGTGGTTTTTACCATGCTCCTTCATCTGCTGCATGTTTCTCTGTCTTCTCATTTTATTTAATTTACTGGGTTTGGGGTCTCCTTTCCGCAGGCTGCAAAGTTCTCAGAAGGTCTCTGGACCTGATGTTGGTGCTATGATGTTGGTGATAAGGCCAGATCTTACTCCAACTTGTACTTGCTTCCAAAGTCCACAGTTGCCCCCAAAGCTCACAGTCTTAAGCCAATTGCAGGGATTTAATCTGGTGCATCTGCTGCTGCAGGAGTGAATTCCCTTCCTCTTCTTTGGTCACACAGCCCCTGGTGTTCCGCTTTGCTTTTGGCCCCACCTCTGCATGTAGGCCACAGACAAGAGGGGCCTAATAAGGCCAAGGCTTATTAGGGCTCACTTGCTCAGTCAGGGTAGGGAGTGCAAGGGATAGGACAGACACAATGAGGGAGTGCCTGTGGCAGTTAGAGACCTGCTGGAACCTGCTAGAGTCAGAGGTGGGTCACCTGCTCTCCCAGGCGAACTGACCCTGGGTCCCTTGGAAGAACCAAGCTACACAATCTTCCAGGCAGTTGTGGACAGTGACCTGTGTCCACTCATAGCTTGGCAGCCACTGTGGCAGCTGTCACAGCCACCTCTGGTGTCGCAGACCATACCCTCATGCCACACCCCACCTCCTTTGACACTCGTGCCAACCCTGATGGCAGTAGGTCCTCGGGCATGCCCACCTCTGGGGTCACAGCCCACAGCCAGCTCATCCCACCTTATGACACTCACATAGGCACAGTCCTGCAATCTGTGAGCACTTGGAGTTAGATGGTCCCAGTGGTGATGATCTCTTGCCTCTCTGGCAGGCCCAGGCTTTTCCCTAGGCTCTTTCTGCATGTTGTACTAGTCCCCTCAGAGTAACTTCATGGCAAGCAACCCCAGTCCTCATCCTGGGGTCCGATTCCTGAAGCCTGAGCCTCAGCACCCAACCCCCACTCGCTGCAGTGGGCATGAAAACTGCTTCTCAGCTGGAAGTGCTGGTCAGCAAAAATCTCTGTGCTGAATTCTCTCCCATTTGCCTTCAGAGCACCTGTTGCATTCCCCTCTGAGGTTCCGAAGCTCCTGTGAGGAGGGTTCAGAGGAATTTTGCCTCCTTCACGACTGTCTCCCTGAGGTGCAGGATTCCTCTGATTTTCCTTGTCTCTATTTTTTTTTTTCTTATTGCTATTTCCCTACCACTTTATTAAGATTAGCTATAGGGATTAGCTTGCCTTTTTGGAAGTCTGAAGCCTTCTGGCAGCATTCAATAGGTGTTCTGTAGGGATTGTTCCACGTGCAGCTGCATTTTTCATGTGTTTTGGGAGAGGAAGAGGATCTCCACATCTTACTCCTCCACCATCTTCAACACCTCCCTTCCTGTTAATATAAACTTTTACTTGAGTATTTTTAATTGGACTGTAGGTAAATGATCACATTCCTTATTTTTTTAATTGTATAGATTATAAATAAGGCCAAAGTTTCCTACCACCCCAGCCACAGCCCCAATCCTTTGCCTTTTCCCCATATGCAGCTGGTTGTCTCCTTTGAAACCTTTTTCCTATGCGTGTATACCCTCCCCCTTACACACACAGAATAAAGTATTGGTTTTAGTGCATGGGTGTGTGTTTCAGAATAAAATGTTTCATACTCAATATATTTGCTTTTTTTTTTCAGCACTTACTGTGTTGTAATTTGCTTTTTTCCCCTCAACATCATGTCTTAGAGATCTAAGATACCACGTTTTAGAAAATGGGCAGGTTCGTTACTTTATTTTGCTGCATAGTATTCTATAGCGTGAATTTACTAAATTTATTGAGCCTTTCCCAAGTTGATGGTGCCTTAGGTGATTTCTAGTTTGGGCCATCACCAGTGATGATGCTGTGCTTATCCCTGTACGATTTTCTTTGTACACATGAAAAATGTTACAAAGGGCATCCAAAATGCCTACACCCATGTATATGTTTCTGTTCTGAATATGATCTGCTGCAATGAGCAAGAAACTCATTAAACAAATAAGGGTTGTTGGGTTTTTTTCCCCCTCTTTTCTTAAGGTAAGGAGTAACTGGGATTGTTTTAGTTGTGTGGTGATGCACCCTGAGATCCAGGCTGTCTAACTTTTCACTCTGCCAACTTCATATGTTGTCTAATATCCTTCTCATAGTGCCTCATACTCACCATATGGTTGCAGCAGCTCTGGACATCACTTCTGGGATCAGAGCTAGAAAGGGGAAGAAAGAACGATCATAGCCATTTATGTTCCTTCTTATCAGAAATACAAATACTGTCCAAGAAACAATCTCATTGAATTTCCACTTCGGTATTGCAGGCCAGAACTAGGTCCCTGACCTATCCTACTGTAATGGAGATTCAGAAAGAGGGAAGAAGCTTGTCCTGATTGGCTTAAACCAATTCTTCACAGTCTGATTGCATATTAGACTCATATGAAAGTGAAAATGTTAGTCACTCAGTCATGTCTGATTCTTTGCAATCCCATGGACTATATCGCACACCAGGCTTCTCTGTCCATGGAATTATCTAAGCAAGAATACTGAACTGGGATGCCATTTCCTTCTCCAGGATATCTTCCCAACCCAGGGGTTGAACCCAGGTCTCCTATGTTGCAGGCAGATTCTTTATCATTTGAGCCACCAGAGAAGCCCATTAGCCTCATAGGTGAGCTATTTAAAAATACCCATGTCTGGACCCCACTGCCAGAGGTTTTGATGCAATTTGGTCTTGGGTGGGTTCCAGATACTGGTGTTTTTTAAAAACTCCCTGTATGACTAAAAAGTCAATCGGAGTTAAGAACCAGTGGCTTACACCAATCATGATCTTCTTCCTGGGGCTGAGATTTATCAGTTAGGATTAGATTCAGGTGTAAGTGACCATGTGCAACATAACCACAACCCACCCCAAAAAAGAGTTTACTTCTTGCTTATGTAAAAGTTCAGTGATAGTTGATTCAGGGCTAGATTGGCCTCCATCCTCAGACTTCATTATCTTGTAGATCCACCATGCAAGGCCTCCATTCTCAACTTTATTCAAAACAGTTATTTCAGCTCCAGCCACCATTTATGTCTTCCAGCCAACAAGAAGGACAGAGGAGGAGAGCAGAGGCCCCAGTCCTTTAATGACACTTCCTGCCAGTTGCACACACCACTTCTCCTCTCCTCCCACATAATACAGAAAACAAGTGTCAGTCTTAGTCTTCAGTGCTTTCATTTCAGAAGGTCTCCTCTACCTTAAGACAATAAGCATATTTTCCAATGTTTTTTCAAATGCTGTAATGGTCATTAATTTATCTGAAATGTAGTTTTATATAAAATGTGAAATACAAATATTTATTTTTTTCTGAAAGTTTAGCTAAAGGCCCCAGCATCATTTATTATCTGTTCCTCCAGATAAGAACTTCTACTTTTATCAAATATTAAATTCCCACATATGGACTTCCCTGGTAGCTCAGATGGTAAAGCGTCTGTCTACAATGCAGGAGACCTGGGTTTGATCCTTGGGTCGGGAAGATCCACTGGAGAAGGAAATGGCAATCCACTCCAGTACTATTGCCTGGAAAATCCCAAGGACAGAGGAGCTTGGTAGGCTACAGTCCATGGGGTCGCAAAGAGTCGGACACGACTGAGCGTTCCCACATATATATTAGGTCAAACAATGTGAAACTGCTGATATGTATCACTTCACTGGAGCTTTATTTTCTTAGTTATACCAGCCACTATTAGATGTCATATTTTGTTTCTTTGTTTTTTGTCTGTGTCTGCCGCTTGAATGTAAGTTCAGTGAGGACTGGAATTTTGTCGTTTTTGTCAACCCTGGGCTCATATGTATCTGCTAAATGAGTGAATGAAATTTATCTCTATGTTTGTTAATATATATTGATAAACATTTTCATGGCTGAGCCATCCTTATATGTTAGAAAAACTTGGTTATAATATAGTATTCTTTAAGTATACTGCTCTATTTGATCTGGTAAGATCTATGTAAGTCCTTTGCATCTGTGATCTTAAAAGAGCTTGGGTTTCTCTTTTATTTGTTTCTGCTGCCACAATCCAATCTGGGAGTTAGGACTGAGAATCAGGGATTTTCAAAGAGACAAGCATTGCCTGGAAGCAGACACGGAGTAGGAACTACTAGGAGAAGCAACCGGCTATGAGCCCTGGGTGTCCCTGTGTGTGTGTCTTCCTGGGTATGCCAAGGATGCAGGGTTCTAATGGCTCTTTGCCATTTCTCAGGCTTGTGTTTGCAATGAGGGATGAACTAACACCTCCCTCGAGGACAAAAAGCAGTCTTACTTATTTCCTGCATAAAGCAAGTGGGTTCTCCAAGTTCGGTGTTCCTCAGATGTGACATAAACCCATTGTGTGCACAGCATCTACTCGGGCCCTTCATGTTGACCCTGTGGGACTTAGGGGGCAAGGGAGCCAATGTAAACCTTATGCCTATGCTGCTTGCTGTGAGTAATAGAGTCCTTTGTCTCTGTCCTTAGAATCGTATCTTGGCCAGCATCTATGAAACAGTAAGAGGCTAATTATTGACTTATCAGCAGGGTAAATTCAAATGCCAGGCCCTGACAGTTTTGGCAATGAGGATAGGGTGCTGACAGGGTTATGGCTTGTGGAAAAGGAAGGACCAGGACACTGTGGACCATATCAGGGTATATGCCAAGACTTGCTGGCACATGTTAGTGAATCCGTTTACTCAAATGGTGAGCAGGATGAGGGTGGCTAGAGTGAGGGTCTCACATTGTCCTACCTGTTAATGAGGCTAAGCAGTGAGAGGCAGGATTGAAAAAAGCCACCTGAATGGTGCTTTGGTTCCTGCTCACTCTAACCCCATGCAGGAGGAGGAGGGATATTATGACAATGGGGCAGAAAGCTGCACAGCCTCCCGCAAAGGTCAATGTGGATGAGGCTGCTGAATCAAAGGGTCCCAGTATCTAAAATAAATGGTATCAGCTAGGATGTTTGGAACAGAGCTTTAAATGAGCCTAAAAACATGACAAGTTTATTTGATTGAGCCCCACAGATGGCATTCAAATCCAAAGTGAACAAAAGTCTTTGCTTCTGGCATAGATCTGCCCTTTGATGCTGTGTTCCCCTTCCCTCACTCCCATCCACACACCACACTCCGCTGCTTTGATGAAAAAGCGAAGTGTGCCAAGAACTTCATGGAACTGAGGACCTCAGATGCTTACAGCTCTGTAGGACTCAATGTCCGTGTCACCATCTTACCCTGTCCTGTGGATGAATATGGGCAGAGGTGGTTGAAGTCACCAAGGGATGCAACGTGAAGTGGGGGCAAAATGGTCCTGGGCTTGGGCTCTTTCTGGACTGATGCTGGAGATTCATGAGGAAGGAGGCAGTGGCACACCAACCCTGCAATCAGAGGCAAGAGAAAATGAGTCTTCCAGCCACCCAGCCTCCCGCCGTGAGCTGGCATCCCCTACCACCAGCACTCCCTGCTCTCCCTTCAGGAATACCATGATCTCCTAAAGTTGTGGTGATAGCTTCTGGCCCATACATACTACACTCCTTCGTCTGTTTTCTCATAAGGTGAAAATATCTGTTGCATTTCTTTTTTGAAATTAATTTGTTTTATTATTTTTATTTTTGGCTGTTGCTGTGCACAGGTTTCTCTAGTTGTGGTGAGTGGGGGCTCCTCTCTAGTTGTGGTGTCCAAGTTTCTCATTGTGGATTGTGGTGGCTTCTCTTGTTGGGGAGCACAGGCTCTAGAGTGTAGGCTCAGGCGTTGTGGCGCACAGGCTTAGCTGCTCCTAGGCACGTGGGATCTTCCCAGACAAGGAATCAAACCCCGCATTGGCAGGCAGGTTCTTAGCCACTGAACCACCAAGGAAGTCCTTATTGCATTTCTATACCCTAACAATGAACACTCAGAAAGAGAGAAATGAAAAAATAAGCCTATTTATAGTTGCATCGAAAATAATAAAATACCTAGGCATATATCTAACTAAGGAGGTAAAAGACTTGTTCTCAGAAAACTGTAAATCACTGATGAAAGAAATTGAAGACAAACAGATGGAAAGATATACGATGTTTATTATTGGAAGAATTAATATTGTTAAAATGACCATACTACCCAACACAGTCTACAGATGCAGTGCAATACCTGACAAAATACCAATGACATTTTTCACAGAATTAGAACAAATAATTCTAAAGTCTGCATGGAAACACAAAAGAGCCCAGATAGCCAAAATCTTGAGAAAGAAAAGCTAGTGTCATCAAAATAGTTTGATACCAGCACAAAAATAGACATTCTGATGAATGCAACAGAGTAGAGAGCCCAGAAATGAACCGACACACATACGGGCAGTTAATCTACCACAAAGAGATAAGAATGTACAATGGAGGAAGGCTCTTCAGTAAATGGTATGAGAGAAATGGACAGCTACATGCAAGAGAGTCAAACAGGACTACTCTCTCACCCCATGCACAAAGATAAATTCAAAATGGATTAAAGACGTAAATATAAGACCTGAAGCCATAAAACTTCTAGAAGGAAACATAGGCAGTACACTGTTTGACATAGGCCATACTAATATTTGGGGGGATATTTTTCCTCAGGTGAGGGAAACAAAAGCAAAAACAAACATTTAGGACTACCTCAAACTAAGAAACTTTTGCACAGAGAAGGAAAATGTCAACAAAATAAAAAGGTCACCTACTGGATAGGAGAGAATATCTGCTCAACATCACTTAATCATCAGGGAAATTCAATTCAAAACCACAAGGAGATATCACCTCACACCCATCAGAATGGCTACTATAGAAAAGACAACAAATAACTTTGTTGGCAAGGTTGTGGAGAAAAAGGAACCCTTGTACACTGTTGTTGGGAATGTAAATTGGTGTAACCACTATGGAAACAGTATGGAGATTCCTTAAAAAAATTAAAAATAGAACTACCATATAAACTGTGTGAGAGATGGACCATAAAGAAGGCTGAGCACTGAAGAACTGATACTTTTGAACTGTGATATTGGAGAAGACTCTTGAGATTCCCTTGGACTGCTGGGAGATCAAACCAGTCAATCCTAAAGGAAATCAACCCTGAATACTCATCGAAAAGACTGATGCTAAAGCTGAAGCTCCAATACTTTGGCCACCTGATGCAAAGAGCCAACTCATTAGAAAATACCCTGATGTTGGGAAAGATTGAAGGTAGGAGGAGAAGGGGACGGCAGAGGATGAGATGGTTGGATGGCATCACTGACTCAATGAACATGAATTTGAGCAAACTCTGGGGGATGGTGAAGGACAGGGAAGCCTGGCGTGCTGCAGTCCATGGGATCACAAAGAATCAGACATGACTGAGTGACTGAATGACTGAACAACAAAAACCATATAAACTAGTAATTCTATCCTGGATATTTATCTGAAAGGAACAAAAACACTAGTTCAAAAAGACATATGTCTCCTTATGTACATTATAGCATTATTTACAATACCCAAGATATGGAAGCAATCTAAGATTCCACTAATAGATGAATGGATAAATAAGATGTGGTATATGTAATAAATGGAATATTATTCAGCCATAAAAGAATGAAATCTTGCAATCTGCAACAACAATAGAGGGTATTATGCTAAAGTGAAATGTCAGACAGAGAAAGACAAATACTCTATGAACTCCCTTAAATATTGAATCTAAAAAACAAAACAAATGAACAAACATAACAAAACAGAAACAGAGTTACAGATACACAGAACAAACAGGTGGTTGCCAGAGGGGAGAGAAGAGGAGGCAGAAAAGAAATAAGTGAGGGAGATTAACAGGTACAAATTTCCAGTTGCAAAATAAATGAGTCAGGGGTATGAAATGTACAGTATGGAAGATATAATCAATAACTCTGGCCTCCCAGAAATAGGCCTGGCAGAAATGCGACCTTAAACCAAGGAGGCAGAGCTGAGACTGTGTTTAAATTTTTGAAATTAGAGTAGGTCTACATGTTAGGTCTTTTCTTATAAGGAAATAGAATTAGGCGCTAGGTTTCTGAAAAGTTCATTGTTGAGGGCCTAAGAGATTTGGAACCATTTGCAGACCAATATGGCGAGTTCAGAGTCGATAACATCCTTCTCTAAACAGGAGATCATGAGTAACTTTCTGCTGGAGGGAGGGTGTTATGAACTTCTTGTTATTACAGGTAAAGGATTTGAGGACCTGATAACAGTGAATCTAACAAAGTACAAACCAATGGGAGAGTATGTGACTGTACAAAGGATTAATCTAGAAGCTCGTTCCAGTGAGATGGCGACATTCTTGGAGCAGGAGCTCCACGTTTCTAAGTTTTTCGGCCATCCCAGTACCCTGCCATATTGCAGATAATGAGCTGTGGGTTGTCACATCATTCACAGCATATGGCTCTGCAAAGGACCTCATCTATTCTATACACACTTCCGGAGAAGGCAATGGCACCCCACTCCAGTACTCTTGCCTGGAAAATCCCATGGACAGAGGAGCCTGGTAGGCTGCAGTCCATGGGGTCACTAAGAGTCGGACACGAAAGCAACTTCACTTTCACTTTTCACTTTCATGCACTGGAGAAGGAAATGGAAACCCACTCCAGTGTTTTAGCCTGGAGAATCCCAGGGACGGGGGAGCTTGGTGGGCTGCTGTCTATAGCGTCGCAGAGTCGGACACGACTGAAGCGTCTTAGCAGCAGCATACACACTTCATGGACAGCATGAATGAACTGGAAATTGCTTACAGTCTGCAGGAGGCGCTCAGGGTCCACTACACCCATCACATGGGATGCGTGCACAGGAGAGTCAAAACCAGCCACTTACATTCTGATCTTACACAGCAACTCAGAACGATCAGTCTCTGGCAGTAGCAGCACAGTACTTTCTCAAGTTCTGAATCAAGGTTCTGCCTTGGCTCAGCTCATAAGTGCTCTGGCAGAATCTTCAGGTTTATGATGCCAAATTTGACATTGCAGCGTGAGAGTCATGGCCTGTGAAGTGGCTGATCGCCACGTCCCCTTTAAAGATATGCCCGCCACCTAGATGTTGCTGGAGAAGCTGAACAGTGCCCTGCCTGCTGGACAACAGTACCAACCTCCCTGAGGAGCTGACTGTGAGCACCTCATACTCGGCAGCCAATTATGGCCTGAGTGACAACCTGGCCACCAGCACTCCCAGGACCTCTGATGGCGACTCGCCATCCCACCCTCATCACCACAGCTTCTCACCCCATTTCCTCCACTTTGTGCATTCTGTGCAACCCAGATATAAGACCAAGTGCCAGCTCCCTCATGAACAGTTCTTCCTTCAGGCAGATCAAGCGACATGCCTCAGAGGCTTTGCCTAAGTTTCTTCATCCTGTCACCCCCTAAAACCAGTTTTGAAGGATGCTATTCTCCAGATCACAGTGGAATCTTTGGCTTGGTACCAAACCAGGAAGAACTGGAGGTGGACGACTGGGAGTGCTAAGCCTATGAAGAAGGTACACATTCTCCATCTGGGGCCATGTGAGCTCCTGGGACCCTTCCAGAGGGTTGGCCACATTCCCACCCTCCTGGGGGGCAGATTGGGCAGAAAGGACATTTCTGCCAGGAGAGCTGACTGCTTACTGACTAGGAAAGAAATTCCTGGAAAGCAACTTTATTGCTCCAAGGCTTTTGAGACACGAGGGAATCCCAACAACCAGGGATCAAAGGGGCCAAAGAGCTGATATTCTCGGCCCTGTGAGCTCAAGGGATCTGACCTCTTCAGAAGGAAAAGATGCTGTTCTGGCCAAGGGGGACCAAAGTCCAAGCCCAAGTTTTGCCTCATCCACCCAGGGAACTGTGTGACTTCTTCCCACTCTGGCTCTCCTATCAGCCTCATTCCATTCTTCTCCCCTGCTCTCAGATTCTGTAGGTCCATGGAAGGGCAAGTAATAAGATGTCCTCCCCTCAGAAAGGAAAGGAAAGTGAAGTCACTCAGTCATGTCCAACTCTTTGCGACCCTATGAACTGTGGCCTGCCAGGTTCCTCCATCCATGGGATTTTCCAGGCGAGAATACTGGAGTGGGTTGCCATTTCCTTCTCCAGAGGATCTTCCCAACCCAGGGGTCGAACCTGGGTCTCGCACACTGCAGGCAGACTCTTTATCACCTGAGCCACTAGGGAAGCCTCCCTCCCTTCGGACAGCTCCCTAGTGACTGAAGGGGAGGGTATTTTTTCTTTTTAAAGCACTAGGTTAAGGCTAGGGCAGTCCATCCTCATCCTCCTTTTCGCTTGGGCCCTGACACCTAAAACCTTCCCTTGGTTCATCTGTGTTGCTCAGTCCTTTCCCAACAAGAGTCCATGTTACCCCTCCTGCCAGCTGCCATGGTGCTTCCAATGGCCATAATGTCTTGCCTAGCTTGAGGGCCTAAGTCCTTATGCCATGTTACATTCATTGCCAGAACAAATGAAAACTTCCAAAGATTCCAAAAAGAAAACCTCTGTGATATCCTTACAAGGTGACATACTGTAACTAGACTTTGATTTGTGGTCATTTTTAATTTAAAAATGTCATGTCACTTTGTTGTATAACAGGAACTAACATAGTGTTATAGGTCAATTATACTTCAAAAACAAACAAATTCATAGAAAAAGAGATCAAATTTGTGGTCATGAGGGAGTGGATAGAAGGCAAATTGCATGACAATGATCAAAAGGTACAAACTTCCAGCAGTAAGGTAAATAACTACTCAGGATGTATACACATTAAATATAATTAACACTATAATGTGTTATATATGAAAGAGAATAAATTCTAAGAATTCTCATCACAAGGAAAAAATTTTCTACTTCTTTAATTTTGCATCTCTATGAGATGATGTGATAATCTTATTGTGATAATCATTTCACAGGTGTATGCATTACACCTTAAACTTTTACAGCACCAAACATCAATTATTAATATATCTCAATGAAGGTACAAGAAAAAAAAAATCACCCAATTTCAACTGATGGGCTATGAGTGGTTTGAAGTGAGGACAGGAAATTAAATTGACCCTACAAATGGGTCATGCGTGCTGTGCTAAGCCACTTCAGTCATGTCTGACTCTTTACGACCCTATGGACTGTAGCCTGCCGAAATTCTCCATCCATGGGATTATCCAAGCAAGAATACTGGAGTGGGTTGCCAAGCCCTCCTCCAGGGGATCTTCCCAACCTAGGGATCCAACCTGCATCTCTTAAGTCTCCTGCATTTGCAGGAGGGTTCTTTACCACTAACGACACCGGGGAAGCCCCACAGGTGGATCTTCTGAGGTCAACTCAATGTACTGTCGTTGGGGCTGCCACTGCTGGAAGTGTAATTAGTACTGAAGTTTGTAAAGGTTTGTACCGTAAATGCCCATAAATGTCAGAGGGGATTCACTCATTCAGGGACTGCTATGTGTACAGAACTGATTTCTGAAACCTCTAGACAACCCAGAAGAAACCCCATAAGCTTCCAGGAAGAGAAAGGGAAATGGGAAAAAGTTGATTCGATAACTGAGATTACTCAGAGACCAGTTTCCTGCACAACAGCATCACCTTTTGGACATAGTTGGTACCTCCCTTTTGGCCTTTTTTTTTCTTTATGGCTGTGCCATGCGGCACAGTTCCTCAACCAGGAATTGAATGAATCTGTGTCCCTTGCAATGAGACAGCAGAATCATAACCACTTGACTGCCAGAGAAGTCTCTCTTTTTGGAACCTACTAATTTCTTACTTCCTGACCCACACTCAGCCGTGTCCAACTCTTTGCAACCCGATGGACTGTAGCCCGCCAGGCACCTCTGTCCATGGGAATTCTCCAGGCAAAAATACTGCAGTGGGTTACCGTGCCCTCCTCCAGGGGATCTTCCCCTCCCAGGGGTGGAACCCAGGTCTCCCACTTTGCAGGCAGACTCTTTACCATATGAGCCACCGGGGAGTCCCAACTGATCCATAGAGGTCTATGTGACTCAGTTCAGTTCAGTTGCTCAGTCGTGTCCAACTCTTTGCGACGTCATGAATCGCAGCACACCAGGCCGCCCTGTCCATCACCAACTCCTGGAGTTCACTCAGACTCTCGTCCATCGAGTCAGTGATGCTATCCAGCCATCTCATCCTCTGTCGACCCCTTCTCCTGCCCCCAATCCCTCCCAGCATCAGGGTCCTTTCCAATGAGTCAGCTCTTCACATGAGGTGCCCAAAGTATTGGAGTTTCAGCTTCAGCATCAGTCCTTCCAATGAACACCCAGGACTGATCTCCTTTAGGATGGACTGGTTGGACCTCCTTGCAGTCTAAGGGACTCTCAAAGAGTCTTCTCCAACACCACAGTTCAAAAGCATCAATTCTAAAAAAATAAAAAAAATAAAAAAATAAAAAAAAAACAAACAACAAAAGCATCAATTCTTTGGCACTCAGCTTTCTTTACAGTCCAACTCTCACATCCATACATGACTACTGGAAAAACCATAGCCTTGACTAGACAGACTTTTGTTGACAAAGTAATGTCTCTGCTTTTGAATATGCTATCTAGGTTGGTCATAGCTTTCCTTCCAAGGAGTAAGCGTCTTTTAATTTCATGGCTGCAGTCTCCATCTGCAGTGATTTTGGAGCCCAAAAAAATAAAGTCTGACACTGATTCCACTGTTTCCCCATCTATTTCCCATGAAGTGTTGGGACCAGATGCCATGATCTTCATTTTCTGAATATTGAGCTTTAAGCCAACTTTTTCACTCTCCTCTTTCACTTTCATCAAGAGGCTTTTGAGTTCCTCTTCACTTTCTGCCATAAGGGTGGTGTCATCTGCATATCTGAGGTTATTGATATTTCTCCCAGCAATCTTGATTCCAGTTTGTGCTTCTTTCAGCCCAGCGTTTCTCATGATGTACTCTGCATATAAGTTAAATAAGGAAGGTGACAATATACAGCCTTGACGCACTCCTTTTCCTATTTGGAACCAGTCTGTTGTTCCATGTCCAGTTCTGACTGTTGCTTCCTGACCTGCATGTAGGTTTCTCAAGAGGCAGGTCAGGTGGTCTGGGATTCCCATCTCTTTCAGAATTTTCCACAGTTTATTGTGATCCACACAGTCAAAGGTTTTGGCATAGTCAATAAAGCAGAAATAGATGTTTTTCTGGAACTCTCTTGCTCTTTTGATGATCCAGCAGATGTTGGCAATTTGATCTCTGGTTCCTCTGCCTTTTCTAAAACCAGCTTGAACATCTGGAAGTTCACGGTTCACATATTGCTCTAGATTGGCTTGGAGAATTTTGAGTATCACTTTACTTGCGTGTGAGATGAATACAATTGTGCGGTAGTTTAAGCATTCTTTGGCATTGCCTTTCTTTGGGATTGGAATGAAAACTGACCTTTTCCAGTCTTGTGGCCACTGCTGAGGTTTCCAAATTTGTTGGCTAGGGATGGGTAAACTTGGATCTGGCCTTCCCTGGTGGCTCAGATGGTAAAGAATCTGCCTGCAATATGAAAGATACTGGTTTAATTCCTGGGTTAAAAAGAACGCGTGGAGATGGAAATGGCAACCCACTCCAGTATTCTTGCCTGGAGAATTCCATGGACAGAGGAGCCTGGCAAGCTACAGTCTATGGGGTCACAAAGAGTTGGACACAACTGAGTGACGAACACACACACACACACACACACACACACACACACAGATGTGGACTGAGTGGCTATTCCTGGAAGGACAAAAAAGGCTTTGCCCAGAGAGTTCAGCCACTCAGTCATGTATGACTCTTGGTGACCCCATGGACTGCAGCACACCAGGCCTCCCTGTCCATCACCAACTCCCAGAGTTTGCTCAAACTCGTGTCCATTGAGTCGGCAATGCCACCCAACCTCTCATCCTCTGTTGTCCCCTTCTCCTCCTGCCCTCAATCTTTCCCAGCATCAGGGTCTTTTCCAATGAGTCTGTTCTTCACATCAGGTAGCCCAAGTATTGAAGTTGCATTTCCTTTAGAATTGACTAGTTGGATCTACTTGCAATCCAAGGGCCTCTCAAGAGTCCTCCAACATCACAGTTCAAAAGCATCAATTCTTCGGTGCTCAGCTTTATAGTCCAACTCTCACATCCGTACTTGACTACTGGAAAGACCATAGCTTTGACTAGATGGACCTTTGTTGGCAAAGCATTGTCTCTGCTTTTTAATATGCTGTCTAGGTTGGTCATAGCTTTTCTTCCAAGGAGCAAGTGTCTTTTAATTTCTTGGTTGTAGTCACCATCTGCAGTGATTTTGGAACCCAAGAAAATAGTCTGTCACTGTTTCCATTGTTTCCCCATCTATTTGCCATGAAGTGATGGGACCGGATGCCATGGTCTTAGTTTTTTGAATGTTGAGTTTTAAGCCAACTTTTTCACTCTCCTCTTTCACTTTCATCAAAAGGCTCTTTAGTTCCTCTTCACTTTCTTCCATAAGGGCAGTATCATCTGCATATCTGAGGTTATTGATATTTCTCCTAGAAATCTTGATTCCTGCTTGTGCTTCAACCTGCCTGGCATTTCACATGATGTATTCTACATTTAAGTTAAATAAGCAGGGTGACAACATACAGCCTTGACATACCCCTTTTCCAATTTGGGACCAGTCCATTGTTTCCTGTCCGGTTCTAACTGTTGCTTCTTGGCCTGCATACAGATTTCTCAGGAGGCAGGTAAGGTGGTGTGGTATTCCCATCTTTGGAAGAATTTTCCACAGTTTGTTTTTAGTCAAAGCCCTTGCTAGTCAAATGGAAATGCTATACAGTAAGTCCCCTACATACAAACCTTCATGTTGCAATCTTTCAAACATGCAAATATGCACTCCATGTACAATCAGGTGTCTGGTGTACACTATCACGTGCAGGTATCCTCTATGAGAGGTTGTGCCTTTGTGTACTTTACTGCTCAGTACAGGAGTATAGAGTACAGGAGTACAATATCTGTATTTCAAGGCTGGGATGTCCAAAAGCAAGTGGAGAATCAGCAGTGATGTAGCTGGTGCTGCTAAGAAGTGTCAAGTAATAACAATGGAAACAAAAGTGAAAATAATTGAGAATGGAGCAAGGCAAAAAGATGGTAGATACTGCTAATTCTTATAACATGAATCATTCAACCATTGGCACAATCCTAAAGAACAGGGACAGGATCATGGAACATGTGAAGTTTGCTGTGCTAATGCTGTCAACAATAATATCGAAGAAGTGTGAAAGTGATGAAGGAAATGGAGAAACTTCTCGGTGTATGGATGAAGGATAAGCATCTGTGTCGAGTCCTGCTCAGCTTAATTCAAGAGAAAGCTAAAAGCTTTTATGAAGATCTGGAGAAGAACCATGGTGAAGAATCAGAGGGCACATCTTTTCCTGCCAGCCATGACTGTTCTCACCAGTTCAAGGCTAGAGCCAACCGTAAGTAAGTAGCAAGGGAGCAAGTGCAGATATAGTAACTGCCTAGGAATTTCCTGAAACACTTTGAGAAATTACTGATGAAGGTATGTGTTTACCCGACCAGCTTTTAATGTGAATGAGACGGGACTGTCCTGGAAGAGGATGCCAGACTGAAGTTACATCAGTAAGGAAGGAGGAAAAGATGATGCCAGGCTCTAAAGCAGTAAAGGATAGGCTAACTCTATTGTTTGGTGGCAGTGCTGCTGGGGATATGAAGCTGAAGTCTCTCTTACTTCATCCTTTAGAGAACTCAAGAGCGGTTCCTATTGTATGGAAGAGTAATGCCAAAGCCTGGGTTACACAGGCCTTTTATTCAGGACTGTTTTTTTCAGGACTTTATCCCATTTTCTGGGATATTATCCCTGGGGTACAGAAATATTACTTGGAGAGGACATCCCATTCAACATTCTTTTGCTACTCAACAGTGCTCTGAGCCACCCCCATTCACAGATGACTTTCATCCTGATGTTGAAGTAGTGCATCTGCCACTGAATACAGTGTGGCTTATCCAACCTAGGGACCAAGGAGTTAAAGGGACTTTCAAGAAATATAACTTATGTCACACTTTTCATCAAGCAGTAAGGGTGAGTGATGAATGAGGAACAACTTTGTGACAACTTTGGAAGAACTATAGCCTCTACAAGGCCATAAACAAAATTGGCTTTGCTTAGCATGAGGTTACAACCATCACCATGACTGAGGTTTGGAAGAGCCTTTGTGCAAAGTTTGTTCACAATTTTTG
Organism: Redunca redunca; assembly: GCA_006410935.1. Taxonomy (NCBI): domain Eukaryota; kingdom Metazoa; phylum Chordata; class Mammalia; order Artiodactyla; family Bovidae; genus Redunca; species Redunca redunca. Next base: position 16,496 of record SJYQ01032678.1, read on the forward strand.
TGGATTTGAGAAGGTGGGTGAGGAGTCCAAAGAGGTCTTCAGCAACTTAGTGACCTTCAGCAAGAAGCTGGAGCTAGGTCTTCAAGAGGAGATGACTTCATTCAGTTCCTTGTGTGCAACCTGAGGAGCTTGCTAATGAAGACCTGATGGAATCAGAGGCCTAAAGAAAGAATGAAGAGAGACGAGAGGAAGAAGAAGTAACTGAAGACATGAGGCAGGAAATGGCAAGGGGATTTTCTTTATTTGAAGAGACACTGTTAGTTTTTGAGGCACGGGACCCAAATGTAGAATGGTACATGAAGGTTGCAGCAGCCATTCAGAATGCTATCCAGTGTTAAAGAGTCATCTATGAAGAGAAAAAAAAAGAGCTACTACCCAGATATCCCTGGATCATTTTTTCAAGAGGGTAGATTGAACTGAATCCAGCAAACAGCCCAAACCTGTGCTGTCAATATCAGGTGTGAGTGGTATTGCATCTTGCACTCTTCAGCTCCACCACCTCCCACCTTCTTTCCCTCCTCCAGTCAGTAAGTCTTCTTGCCTGTTCACTCGATGCCAGCCACTGTGTGCCATCTGTTATGTTCTACTACTGTACCTTTCAAGATTTTCCCTGGTGGCTCAGTCAGTAAAGATTCTGCCTGCAATGAGGGAGACTCAGGTTCAATCCCTGGATTGGGAAGATATCCCAGCAACCCACTCCAGTATTCTTGCCTGGAGAATTCCATGGATATAGGAACCTGGTGGGCTACAGTCCATGGGGTCACAAAGAGTCAGACATGACTGAGTGACTAACACTTTCAAGGTACTGTACTATGATTCAAAATATTTTCTTTATTTTCTGTGTTTGTTATTTTATGTATTATTTGTGTGAAAAGTATGATAAACCTCTTACATATGGTACAGTAATGGTATTACATTACAGTAATACAGTATTGTATTATATAGTGCATTGTGTTAGTTGGTTATCAAGGCTAATGTTGTTGGATTTATAAACAAAATGGACTTGTGAATGTGCTATCAGAATGGAACTCATTTGTATGTAGGAGATTTGCTGTATTTAGGAGCATACCTGACCTAGTTCTAACATTGTCTGGGTTTTACATGAAAGGGTGGCAGTAATCCCTTTGGGGCAAACTTTATTCCTCACTTCATCACCTGAAGCATAAGTGCTAGCTCAATGGGGCCCTCAATTCACAGAGGATCTGCTAAGTGCCTGCTTGGTTCATTGGTGGTTCAGCTGACACCAGAGATGTCCATGTTCAACCTCAGCACCAGCTATGCAGAATCAAAACCAGGCATAGTTATTCTGTTCAATGGGCATCACTTAAGGCAGTGCTCATAGTTCTGGCCATACCTCCCCTGTTGAAACTTAGTACATTTTTACTGCCTTTTGTAGTTGCCAATGGCCTAACTGTCTTGTCTGCAAAACTGGCAAGTTGAAGACATTCTTCTTTGGAACTACAAACTGGCAACAAATTCAGCTGCCACCTAGATAATCTGGGCCTCTCATGGAGATGCCCATGGTTAAGGGCCCTTCTTTAATAAGATCAACTTAAATCATGCTGCTGATCCAGTGTGTACTACCCATATAACCATCATGACTGCCTGGATCCATCATTGCACCAGACATGCCAACACATCCACGAGCATGAATGGGGCACAAAGTAAAGAACTCTATGTTTCTGATGCAGAAAGCACCACTTCAAACAGACTTGTGACACCTCCCAAAAGTTAAGCTGTTTGTCTTATAGTAAAGAGGCTACACTGCACAGGGCACTGTTCCCCCCTACTCCTGAATGATTGACTATCCCAGACCTTTGACCCCTCCTCTGGACTGTCACTGGTGCCTCACTACTCTGGGGGCACATTTTCAAGTTACCGAGTTGCTGTTCTAGTCTGATCAGGAGACTATGGCCTCACCATTGTAGCCCTTGTAACTAAGCCATGTTGTTTTTGACTTTCAGGTCATCTACTGCCTAGCAACAATGCGCACTTTGTTGCAAAAGCCACCCAACAATGAGCCAATAGTCAAGGTATCCAATGGCTATGCCATACGCACTATGATCTGCCAGTGTCCTGTATTACTGAGCACTGGAATGGCCTCCTCAAAGATATACTCAATCAAAACCTATGCGATGCAGCAAAAGCAGTTCTAAAAGGGATGCTTATTGCAGTATAATCCTACCTCAAGAAACAAGAAAAACATTGAATAGACACCTAATTTTATACCTAAAACAGCTGGAAAAAAGAACAAAAAAAAACCCCAAAGTTAGTAGAAGGAAAGAAATCATAAAGATTCGAGCAGAAATAAATGAAAAAGATATGAAAGAAACAATAGTAAAGATTAATCAAACTAAAAGCTGGTTCTTTGAGAAGATAAACAAAACTGATGAACCTTTAGCCACTCATGAAGGAAGAGAGAGAGAAGAATCAAATCAACAAAATTAGAAGTGAAAATAAAGAAGGTACAACATACAGTGCAGAAATACAAAGGATTGTAAGAGACTATTATGAACAACTATATGGCAGTAAAATAGATAACCTGGAAGAAACGGACAGATTCCTAGAAAAGTTCAATCTTCCAAGACTGAACCAGGAAGAAACAGAAATTATGAACAACCCAGTTACAAGCACTGAAATTGAAGCTGTGATAAAAAATCTCCCAAAAAACAAAAGCCCTGGACCAGATGGCTTCACAGGAGAACTCTAGCAAACATTTAGAGAAGAGCTAATGCCTATCCTTCTAAAACTCTTTCAAAAAGTTGTAGAAAAAGGAACACTTCCAAACTCATTCTACGAGGCCACCATCACCCGATACCAAAACCAGACAAAAACAACACAAAAAAAGAAAACTACAGGCCAATATCACTGATGAACATAGTAGCAAAAATCCTCAACAAAATTTCAGCAAACAGAATTCAGCAACACATCAAAAAGCTCATACACCATGATCAAGTTGGGTTTATTCCAGGGATGCAAGGATTATTCAATATACACAAATCAATGAATGTGATATACCATATTAACAAATTGAAAGATAAAAACCATATGATAATCTCAATAGATGCAGAAAAAGCCTTTGACAAAATTCAACACCCATTTATGATGATTAAAACTCTTAAAAACATGGGCATAGAAGGAGCCTACCTCAACATATTAAAGGCCATATATGATAAGCCTACAGCAAACATTATTCTCAATGGAGAAAAACTGAAAGCATTGCCCCTAAGATCAGGAAGAAGACAAGGGTGTCCACTTTTGCCACTATTATTCAACATAGTTCCAGAAGTCCTAGCTACAGAAATCAAAGAATAAAAAGAAATAAAAGGAATCCAGATTGGAAAAGAAGAAGTAAAGCTCTCACTGTTTGCAGATGACATGATCCTGTACATAGAAAACCCTAAAGATAGTATCAGAAAATTACTAGAGCTAATCAGTGAATTTAGCAAAGTTGGAGGATATAAAATCAATACACAGAAATCACCTGCATTTCTATATACTAACAGTGAAAAATGAGAAAGAGAAATTAAGGGATCAATCCCATTCATCACTGCAACAAAGAATTAAATATCTAGGAATAAACTTACCTAAGGAGACAGAAGAACTGTACACAGAAAATTATAAGACACCAATGAGAGAAATCAAAGATGACATAAATAGATGGAGAGATATTCCATGTTCCTGGGTAGGAAGAATCAATATTGTAAAAATGACTATACTACCAAATGCAATCTACAGAGTCAATGTGACCCCTATCAAATTACCAATGGCATTTTTCACAGAACTAGAACAAAAATTTCACAATTCATATGGAAACACAAAATACCCCAAATAGCCAAAGCAGTCTTGAGAAAGAATGGAGCTGCAGGAATCAACCTTCCTGGCTTCAGATTATACTACAAAGCTACAGTCACCAAGACAGTATGGTACTGGCACAAAAAAAGAGAAATATAGACCAATGGAACAAGACAGAAAGTCCAGAAATAAACCCATGCACCTATGGGTACCTTATTTTTGACAGAGGAGGCAAGAATATACAATGCGGCAAAGACAGCCTCTTCCATAAATGGTGCTGGGAAAACTGGACAACTACATGTAAAAGAATGAAATTAGAACACTTCCTAACACCATACACAAAGATAAACTCAAAATGGATTAAAGACCTAAATGTAAGACCAGAAACTATAAAACTCTTGGAGGAAAATAGGCAGAACACTCAATGTCATAAATTAAAGCAATATCCTCTATGATCCACCTCCCAGAGTAATGGAAATAAAAACAAAAGTAAACAAGTGGGACCTGATTAAACTTAAAAGCTTTTGCACAGCAAAGGAAACTATAAGCAAGGTGAAAAGACAACCCTCAGAATGGGAGAAAATAATAGCAAATGAAACAACTGACAAAGGATTAATTTCCAAAATATACAAGCAGCTCATACAACTCAATGCCAGAAAAACAAACAACCAAATCAAAAAGTGGGGAAAAGACCTAGACAGACGTTTCTCTACAAAAGACATCCAGATAGCTAACAAGCACATGAAAAGATGCTCAACATCGCTCATTATTAGAGAACTGCAAATCAAAATCACAATGAGATATCACCTCACACTGGTTAGAATGGCCCTCATCAAAAGTCTACAAACAATAAATGCAGGAGAGGGTATGGAGAAAAGGGAATGCTCTTGCACTGTTGGTGGGAATGTAAATTGATACAGACACTATGGAAGGCGGTATGGAGATTCCTTAAAAACACAGGAATAAAACTACCATATGATACAGCAATCCCACTCCTAGGCATATACCCTGAGGAGACCAAAATTGAAAAAGTCACATGTATCCCAGTGTTCATTGCAGCATTATTTACAATAGCTAGAACATGGAAGCAACCTAGATGTCCATTGATAGATGAATGGATAAGGAAGTTGTGGTACATATACACAACAGAATACTATTCAGCCATAAAAAGGAACACATTTGAGTCAGTTCTAATGAGGTGGATGAACCTAGAACCTATTATACAAAGTAAGTCATAAAGAGAAAGATAAATATCATATTCTAATGCATACATACGGAATCTAGAAAAATGGTATTGAAGAATTTATTTACAGGGCAACAATGGAGAAACAGACATAGAGAATAGACTTATGGACATGGGGAGAGGGGAGGAGAGGGTGAGATGTATGGAAAGAGTAACATGGAAACTTACCTTACCATATATAAAATAGATAGCCAACGGGAATTTGCTGTATGGCTCAGGAAACTCAAACAGGGGCTCTGTATCAACCTAGAGGGGTGGGATGGGGAGGGAAATGGGAGGGAGTTTCAAAAGGGAAGGGATATATGTGTACCTATGGCTGATTCATGTTGAGGTTTGACAGAATACAACAAAATTCTGTAAATCAATTATCCTTCAGTAAAAATAAATTAATTAAAAATAAATAAACTCAAAATACTTCTGACTACTTCCTTCATCTCCTTTTGGTCCACACACCTTACGGCTACATGCTCAGTCTTTGTTGCCATGTTGAGGCTTTCTCTAGTTGCAGCAAACGGGGGCCACTCTTCATTTCGGTGCTTGGACTTCTCATTGTGATGGTTTCTCATCACAGAGCACAGGCTCTAGGTTTGTGGGCTTAGTAATTGTGGCACATGGGCTGAGTTGCTCCGAGGTATGTGGGATCTTCCCAGACCAGGGATCAAACCCATGCCCCTCTGCATTGGCAGGAGGACTCCTAACCACTGGACCTCCAGGGAAGTCCCTTGAGATTCTGTTGATAGTACGTGCATGTCGCTTCCCTCATGTCTGACTCTTTGTGACCCTATGGACTGTAGCCTGCCAAGTTCCTCTGTCCACAGGATTCTCCAGGCAAGAATACTGAAGTGGGTTACCATTTCCTTCTCCAGGTCTATTGATAGTAGCCTTAATTAAATTCTGATTGAGACAGATTGAGCAGATTTGGTCTCAGTCTCTATTTGATCAGATTAATGAGAGTGGTGAATGGAATGGTATAGTCACATAAATAGTCAAGTTCAGCCAATAATGTGTAGGTCAATTGTTGAGAGAGTTTAGATGCCATAGACCCTGTGCATCACTGCACATTTTTATGGGGCATGCAAAGAATATAAGGTCTTGAGCACTCTGCCTGCACTATTTCTCAGGGTGTGTGTGCAGACAGCAATCTTGAGGAATAAAGTAATATCTCTCTCCAGGACAAAGAGCTTGCTTATTGTCTTCTATAAAAGAAGTGGGTTCCCCATTCTCCTGTTCCTCAAATGCAAAACAAACCCACTGTATGCAGGGCATCCACAGGGCTCCTTCACATTGCTCCTATGGGACTTGGGAGTGGGAGCAAGAGGAACTGATGAAAACGATGCTTTTGCTACTTGCTGTGCTTTGTCTCTGATCCAGGAATCTCATGTCTTCTACCAGCATTCATGAAACGTAAATCAATTAGCTTGACAGTAGGGCAAAATCAAATTCCAAGTAGTTATATGTAGTGAGGTGAAAGAATAAACAGTAACTGCTAGAAAGGGCCTTTAGAAAAAACGATGTCTTAGGGTATTGCTTTCGTCTGCTCAGGCAGCCATAAGAAATATCAAAGACTTGGTGGCTTAACCAAAGAGATGTATTTTCTTACAGTGCTGGAGGCTATGGAGTTCAGGATCAAGGCACTAGTCAATTCAGCTTCTGGTGAGTGAAACTGAGCAGGAGCCTATAAAGCCTCCCCAGTGGCAGATTGCTCTGTGTTCCCCTGTTTCTGTTTATAAACAACAACAACAAAAAAAAAACAGAAGAGGGTTTTAATCACCTAGGCCTTCCCTGAATTCCAAGGAGCAGACTCAAGTAGTTACTAGTCAGAGAAGCGAGGGAATGCAGAGAATAAAGGAAAATCAGTCAAACAAGAAAAGTAATAATAACTTAAGCAATAGTTCAGCCATGAAACAGTCACAGGACCCCTAGTTCCTCCTCAAGGGGTAAAGATAACAATCTGACACATATTCCTGAGTTGTTTTACTCAAGTTGTTTTACAACCCCCTCCATAGAAACTGCTGACCACAAGCATAAAGACCTCAGATTTGTTAGAATCAGGAGATAAATGACAAAGATTCTTGAAACACCCTGCTACCTCACCACTAACCAATCAGAAGAAATTTCCATGAGCACATCATGCACCCTGCAACCCTCACCCCAATGTTGCCTTTAAAAACTCTTCCCTAAAAAACATCAAGGAGTGTGGGTCTTTTGAGCATTCAGTTCAGTTCAGTTCAGTCGCTCAGTTGTGTCTGACTCTGCGACCCCATGAATCCCAGCACGCCAGGCCTCCCTGACCATCACCAACTCCCTGAGTTCACTCAGACTCGCGTCCATTGAGTCAGTGATGCCATCGAGCCATCTCATCCTCGGTCGTCCCCTTCTCCTCCTGCCCCCAATCCCTCCCAGCATCAGAGT